>JASANE010014989.1:0-27418 GCA_030248225.1 Trileptium ribeirensis
TTATTCACTGTTGTTTTATTGCACGCCGCGCAGTTTTGAAAAATTAGCAGTGATGCTTTTTTAGGGAGGGGGTGCTTTTTTAACGAATTGCTCGTTAATAAAAAGCAGGCTTCAACTGCTAATTTTTAGCTACTAGAGCATTTATTGGAGGTGAGTGTGTCCCTGTTCGATGCAAAAATCCCTCCTGCGTCCCCTGAACACTAAAAACCGAATCCCGAAGCGATAGAAAAATTTTTTTCTCAAAAAACCTGTTTGCTGCTTTTTTAGTGAAGGTCACTATAATTGTAAAGTAAAATCACGAAATAGTATGCCGAATATTTAAAAATAGCTCTCTGGCAAGAAGTCGACGCACAGCATACGTCCCCACAGCGGCCCAGGGATTAGTTCCAAACAAAAATCGTGGTCAGCAGAGTTCTAGATGTTGAGCTGGTTATGTCCTATGGTCTTGGTTTTTCGAGGCGAAGTCTGGGATACGATTTGGCAAAGAACACTTAAAACCCTTTTTTACCATTTTACTCTGAATATGGGGTCTAAGGCGTCTGCGTTAAATTAAAAAGGAGTTATGAATAACAAAAACAGACAAAAACATTTTCACGATTTTCTATCCGGAACCCTTAGTGGAAACTCCTCTAGCTCGGTTTCAATTATTATAAACCATAAATATTAACTTGGAAAAATATGGCATCAGTGAAATCCATGTTATTCAACAAATACATAAAAAGCTAGTAATACTACGCTATCGCTATACACAGAAAAATAAAATTGCAACCTAAACCTGTTTTTCCTATCAGACTACATAATTTGCCTTTTCACTTAAAGCTGTGTTCACACGTTCAAAGTTTTTGCTCTATATATGACCTCATACTTTTATCAAAATTTCTACGAATTTCTGAATTTGGACGACTTTGAAGGTGCAGAAACTGTTCAAATTGTTCAAGGACCGCTCAACAAGCAAGATGCGATCTCCTAAATATTCTCAGCTCAAATTATGAACAAGATATGATCAAAAAGTTTGAACGTGTGAACACAACTTTAGCATAACTTGCCATCAATTTTTCGCCAAAAACTTTGTATCAAAATACTGTATGCATCACTATCCGTTAACATCACACACATCTCAGCCAGAAGCAATGCGCAAAAAACTTTTTCCCCACCATATCAATCCGTACTTACTTTCGAAGTGCTTGTTGCAACGTTATCATAACACCGATACGAACTAAATATTGCTTATGCGACAATCCCGACTGCAACCGGTCAAATATTATCTAAAATTATTTGTTTGATAATACAAAATATACAAACAAAAATAAGTACCAAAAATGGACAGCGAAAAATTGTTCAGAAATAGCTTTCTCCCCAAGAATTTCTAAAATTTATGCAATTAAGTAACCATTCTACATCTGATTTACCTAGCCCCACGGTTATGAGGTGCCTCCTTTTTTGAACCGCCATGTTCTATAATATTCACGCATGAATAAATCCACTGAGTGATTATATATTCCACTGAATTTCGGAATACTGAGCAAAGCTTTTATTTGTCATCTTTGTGCTTTATCGGAACTTATAATATGCAACATTGTATATATACAAAAATGAAACCACATTAAGACTGTCATTTCGAACATATGGATTCAACGTCCCTTTGAGTTGATACGCAACCCACAAATTTTTGCGTGTTGAAAGTAAACGACCTGCTTATTTCTCCGAGCATGTTTTAACTATATTACAGTCGCTGGCTTGAAACAACGAGCTAAAGCTTCTAAAGCAGTTTAAAACAGTAAATCACGGGACTTGGGTCGAGACCAAAATTTACCTGGAGGCATGAACTGGGGGAACCTGATGGAGCTCGAAATACCCTCCCCAGTATTTGCGTACCTGAAGCTTCAGAGTACGCTCGACGGCTTTGTTAGGAAAATCATCGGCGGTTGGGCGTTGTGTCGGCGTATATTTCTGAAGATCTTTATTGGCCCCGCCTCCGCGGGGCAGAATTACGGGAAAAGAAATAAAGCCATAAATTTTTGTGGCTCAATTCAATTATAAGTGAACATAAACAACTAAAAAATTAAACCATTTTCGTTCTGCCGCAATACGTATTCTCTATCACAGTAAAAATCAATCGACTTTTTATTATAGATATAATTGAATTTTGAGTGTGAACAAAGGATCTTACTTTTCATAGGATAAAGTTTAGGAATGTCAGTTTATGCATTATTCTTGCGGCATTCGATAACCTGCAACATCTGATAGTGTCGCGCTACAGTTCACACAAAAGCGTAGGATCTTTGTTTATACCTTTCAGTTAGGCTCGGTCGAATATATTCCAGTCAAATTGAGGTTGATTTGGTAAAACAATTAAGCCTCTAAATACAGTTATAGAGCTTTATGATGCCAAGAATAGGGTTAAAAAGATTTTAAAAGGATCCATGAGAACGACCTAAACGGAAACGTTCATAGCTCTATAAGTGAAATACATGGGTCCTTATAGGCTCATTTTGTAGAGTGTTTTAACCTCTTATGTATATACCTACTTGACTCGTTGTTTCGGTGATTAGCTGTCCTCCAGGATTGCCAGAAACTACGTTTTGGTAGAAACACAGCCGACCCACAACAGACATATGTCAATAATTGATGGAGATATATGTGCAATTTTAACTTCGGTAATGTTAGTATTGAAGCTCATGTTATCTGTTCATGATAGTTTGTCACGGTGTTATTTACGTTCTACTTGTAAATCATTTTACTAAAAGTATAATGGCAATCCAAGCATCGAGAAGCTGGGATACCTCCCCTGTCAAATAAGATAATCTATTCAGAAAAGAACCAGCCATCCTAGCACAATTCAGATCTGACTGAAAGTGCTTTTTGCTGGGTTGGCGTCGTCATGTCAACATCGCAGAAAGTCCGGCCTGCAACAAGTTTGGACTTGACAACACTGTGCGGCTCATGCTTTGGCACGCAGCTCAAAGACGAATATCGATTAAACAAGATTCGCTATGAAAACATACAGAAAGCGTGATTGTATATATCTTTGGGATAGTGATCCCATGGCTACGAATCATCAGTAACGTGCGCACCAGCCCGCAACGAAGATTTATACTCTGTGTTTGGTTTTATAGTGTTTTATATCGGCCACTGAGACCTAACTGCATCAAAAAGTTGAATATCTCTGGAACAGCTCAAGTAATAGGCGCGAGACTGTCGTTTTTTGTATGGCGAATTGCAGTAGCACAGCATGACCTGATATAAAGGATTGTTTCACTTCAGAAAAATACTTTTTCAATCGAACATGCGTTTACTACGACCTTCGCATATATTATATATATGTGCTAAATAATTGAATTAAATTATATATAATGGATACACCAACTTAAGAACCTGACCTCGACAAGGCATTAGTATATACACCTTCATGTCATGGTGAATCCGGTTGTCCACCTTCTTTTTGCACAATAATGCACAAGTTTAAATTTGATTGGCTTGTCATCATGCAGATATATTCAGAAAGCTCAGACGATAGTATTTGGCTGTGTTACATGAATGTCTACATTTTTTAAAAAATTAAATTAAAAAAACAAAAACAAATAAAAAACTATCATTACCTGTGGGCTAGCACCTGGACTTCCCATAAGTTTAACAAGTAGCGCTTGTGCTTCTCCACGAACTTGTTCTTTTGAGTCCCCGAAACGTTCCATAATTGTTGGAATTATGTCGATGAAAAATGAAACCACCGACTCACCCAAAGCGTCGACTGATGCCGAAAGAATTTCGAGTGCCAATAGCGCCACCTGAGTGATAAAATTAGTGAAATCAAAACAGGATCAACCAGGATGCGAACAATTTTAATAACTTTATAACTGATACATGAATAAACCGAATAAATTTTATTTTTAGATATATATATGTTTGTATTCCTTATAATTAGCATGCTCCTTGGATATGATGAAGTGTCATGGATGGCGATTCAGATGAAAACCGTATAACAAACTAGTATATATGTCGCAAGCCAGCGTGACACAGAGCGAATAGCTTTGATCTGAGGTTAGTATTATGTGTAATTCCATGTGCCCGTATTTGCGTTTTATGTATGTACTACCCTAAAAACTGTGATTCACAGTGAAACACCTGAAGCATTATAATGCTGATCTGATAGACGTTGAGGCGCGCCACCACGTATATATTCTGCGTGTCACATAACCTATGGTTACTTATTTCAAGGTTCACAAAACAACATATAACCTATGACGACAGACTAGAACTCAATTCGTCCGGAAAGCCAGGATGATCTTAAAACGGTCGGAAACTCCTACACTTAAGAAAAAGAAGCAGTATATTGTGTTTTGGGCAAGTTTTACTTTTCGCTAACCTGAGCAAAACGAATCAGAATTTACGGCGTTCCGCATCTGTGAAACGTAATTCCAACCGCTCCTTATAATAAATAATATGTACGCGACTAGCTAAAAACAAAAAAACTGCACGTTGTCCCATGTGGTGTTAAGGCATAACTCCGCTCGTTCCAGTAAACGATCAGCTGCAGATAACTTCTATGTTACAAGACAATTGGCGTTTCGCATATCACTATTCTATGCTATATACACAAATTGATAATTCATAATGCAAAGCTAAAAAAAATATGAAAATAATTATTACCTTAAAATTTGTCCCAGACAACCACTGACACATGACGTCGGTAAATTGTGTTAGTAAGCTAACGTCTGCCTCCAACTCGCCGTTATTTATTGCATCAAGGATTTTATTTCCACATTCTAGACGCACACGTGGATCTGGCTTATTTTGATTTAGCAGTTCACTCACAATCGACATAGCAAATGTTTTGTCGCACAATAGTGTAGAATATTACAAGTCTATACGTATTAAAAATTTAGCGGTACATTATTCTCTGGCAATTAATTTAATAGATGCAATCCTATAAACGCGATGGTGTAAAATACTTAAACAATTACATCTATTCCGACATGTCTGTACCAATACCATTAGCAGCATCTTAATATTAATCAAGAGTAGACCACTCTTCGCCCTAAGGATATATGTCGAACTAATGAATATAGTTTTGACTCAATCTCTATTTTCGAAAATCGGTTACTCCAGTTTTCCAGAAGAGTCCGCCCCCACCTCCATACATCGTCTCCCCCGGTACTTGGGGAACCTGCCCCACGGTTCACTATATACCCCCATAATTTTAGTCACTGCCGGGTTGACGAAACGGGGAGGGGCGCTAGCCGCTACTTATACTTAGTTGCCACCCGGTTCAGTTATTGACTGCTAAACAAACACGCCAGGTGAAATGTGATTCAAGTTTTTTAACCTTAATGTGTAGTACAATTAAATATTCAGTGACATATGTTGCCAAAATAATCTTGAACTTATCTTAACTTAGTGACGAAACACCTCACAATTTGAGCAAAAATCAACACAAATATACAGAAATTAATATGCCGGAAAATTCTAAGAACTAGGGACCGCACCTATATTTGCGGATCCCAGTTCTATCATCCGCCCACCACAGTTTGGCTACTCCCGATTCATGAACTGAAACGGCCCTCGATGCGTCCGCCAATTAAATTTTGAATCGGAAAAAGCCAGACTTGCAGTTTTTTCCGGGGTTACATACGAAAAACAATTTGTATTATTTGGATTCCCCTGGTCCATCCCCCAACGAGACCGCTCAGCCGACTGGCCTTAGGCGCCTATGCATGTTCCGGTGGGGGCATCCGACCTATGGATCCGCCCAAGTCTGCGGTAATTGCGGGTAAAACCATTGTCAAATTGCTGACAACGTCGGCCTTGGATGTGGTGTTGAAAGAAGCAAAATCATCCTAATTTTTAATAGTATATATATCTAGTAAAAACCTCTGTTCAATTTATTGTTACGTTTATTGCGATTCCGCGTTGAGATTTTCGGTGACCAAATATAGCAATACCTGGACAACACATGATTAGTATGCGATGGTGACAATAAATGCAGTTAGCCAGTGAGGCTGGTACACCGGCATACATGTAGTGAATTCCACACACACTATCATCGCGCGCCAGGCATTCGGCCCCAAAAGGTCGATGGCAGTTGTTTTGTGTTGTAATGATGGTGGTAGGATTGAAGGTTACTTTTTGGGACGGCTATTGGTAATTAAACTTGGCTGATATCATACAAATGGTCCCAATATGACGTTGAAAATATTATAATGTTGTCGCGATAGCATATGCATGATTCCATCAAGACGCCCGCCAAAATCAGCTGCATCATTCTTTGAAATGTTGCAGGAGCGTTCGTCAATCCAAACGGCATGACGTTGAATTCGAATAGACCGTCATGACAGATAGACGCGGTCTTTTCTTTATCTTGTTCGTTCTTCGGGACTTGCCAGTATCCCGACTTGAGATCCAGGGTTGAAAAATACTTCGCTCTGCGTAACGCGTCCAACATTTCGTCGATTCGTGGTAACGGAAGCTGTCACGCTTAAATTGAGTATTCTGTAGTCAGCACAGAATCTTTTTGATTTATCTTTCTTGTTGGTCAGTACGATCGGAGATGCCCACGGACTGTAGGATCTTCTGATTACTCCTTGATCCAACATCTCTTGGACGTGCTTGACTTCGTCCACATACGATAGACGTCGCATTAGTTGCTGCACCGGTTTCGCGACCGTAGTTTGGATGTAACGCTCCACTTGCGTGTTGATTCCAATATCGAAGTCTGATTTCGAGAAAACGTCTTGGTAGTTATGTAGATCGGTTGCCAGGTACGCCTTTCCGTCTTCATCGGTACCGGATTTTTCAAAATCGATTTCAGCCGTAAGTTCAATACTGTTCATGTGCTCGGTTTGGCGTATCACTTGTGCTTGAAATTGTTCAAAGTGGAACCGTCGTTGTTCTTCCTTTCTTTCTTGGACTTCCGCATCCACAAATGATATCGTTTGTGGATTCCTTATCTGGATTTCACCGTTCCATGATTTGATTATCGATTACCCTCTTTTTCCAACTGTAGTCCATTCCGACTCTTCTTCTTCCTTTCTTGTTTGATTCTTTACTTCTTTTCGTTTAAACAAATCGATTGCTCTTTGTGCTTTCTCTTCATCGACCACTGTTTTCACGATCGTTTCTCCGACCTTCCGTACCAGCGGTTGATCTTCAATTATTTTCATTTCGACCGTGTTTAGTTGCATACCGGTATCAAGCTGCTGCCCACTTCCACTTTGGCGATACTGTTCGGTATTGCCAATCCATTGTTGCTCTTCAACAGGGGTTCCACCACTACCGTGTCGCCTTCTTTTGTTCCTTCCGGGATCTTCACTTCGATGAACTTCGCTGACCATGGTGGGATCACTTGTATATACGCGGCCAAGAAGTCTTGTCCATATATCGCGACTTTCAGAAAGTTCCTGATTACGACGAACCATATCTACCGTATTTTCCTTTCGATATAGACTTGTATGAAGAAGTATATATCCTGCCGCTATTTCTGTTACATCCCCATTGAATCAAACTGCGCACAGTGCGGTTTCTTTGAATGGTAGGTGCTTGAAATGTCTTTCGGATTGTTCTTCACTGATGATCGTTATTTGTTATACAGTGTCGACCAAACCTCGAAATTTCTTGGTTCCTTCCACATACGCACTGATATATTGACATGAATGTCGAGTCTCTACACGGTTCATGTTATTTTGATTGATCTATTTGGTTCGCTTCTACGAACGTTGCTTTCTTTTCGTCCGCGGATATATCTTCGGTCTTCTCGAATTCTTTTTGAGTACTTTCTTTTCTTTCCACCCCGCTCGATTTTGATAGTCGATTGTTCACCATATCGTTTGATTAGTTCGATCGGCTTGGTAGTATTCGACATCGATTTTGATTCTGTCGTTGGCTTCCCGTTCGGTCTTCTACTGTCCTTTGTTCTGTGTTTCTTGAAGTGCATTGCTCCGTTCTATGGCCCAGTTTTCCGCAGTTGCTACATTTTGGTGACATTTGATTCGTCATCGTTTGTCGATTCTGTTGCTATTGGTTTGCCATCGGTGTTGGCATTCTTTGTTGTTGTTGTTGCCAACAGCAGCACTTTCGTTGTTGCTGTTGGCTTGCCATCGGTGTTGGCATTCTTTGTTGTTGTTTTTGCCAATTCATTTGTGGTTGCACTGTTTGTTGCGGTAATTGCACCGGTTGCATCGTTTGCAGTATCTGTTGTTGCATTCCTGTTTGTCCATAGTATGGTTGCATCGGTTGTTGGTAATTCATACCGGTTTGCATTGGTATTACCGGTATCAGTGCCGCCCACGGTTGCATGGTTTGTTGTTGTTGCGGTTGACGTACTTGCATTGGTTGGTTGCTCCACCGTTGCGGTCTTTGTATTCTCGGTCGCCATATCCGTTGACCCGTACTTGGTCTCGTTTGATTGACGTTCGGTTGACTCGGTCGATTCGATTGGATTTCTCTATGTCTTGGTCGTTGCTCGATTGTACTTTCCAGTCCTTGAGTCATTTGTTAATCGAGGTTCTTCACCGCTTCGGCTTTCTCTGTCAACGTTGCGAAGGATTCTTGCTTTATCAAGCATAGTCCGTTTCGTGTTTCATTCTTTAATCCTGTGATCAACGCGGACTTGAGGACTTCTTCCACGATTGATTCAGGTATGCTTTTTGCGGTCAGATGTCTTGCTGCATAGACCCGTGAACCATCAACGAAGTCTTTGGCCGTTCCCGTTTGCCGTAGACTTTACAACTTGTTCATATAATTCGTTAACGTCTTTGGCACGCCGAATCTTTCTTTGAACTTCTTGACCAATTCGTTATAGTTGTTGAGTTCTACGGCCTTCTCGAGCGTCAAGACTTCCATGTATTCTTCCGCTTTTCCGCGCATCTTCGCTTTCAGGATCCGCAACTTCTCTTGTTCTTCGTCAATCCCGTCTTGGGCCAAGGCTTTTTCGAGTTCTTTGTGAAATTTCTAGAAGCTGATGTCGCCTTTATATGATCGCAGGTTTCGGGTTTCGTTGTCCATCTTGACCATGATCGCTTGACCAATTGATTGTTGAGTTGTGTTCGGTACTTGTAGGCGTATCTTTGGCCACTGCTTTTGTAAATACTTCGATCAACTGTAGATTCATTGTCATTAAATTGTTGATTTGACTCGTTGTCGTTGTTGTTTGTTGCGGTTGATGTAGTTGACATATATACGGTGTTGCTGTTGACATATATACCATAGACGTCGCACAGTAATATCCGTGCGCGTCATTTTGCTTCGCACCGGTTGTTGTTGGTTGCACTTGGTTCCTTGTGTTCATCGTTTAACTGTATAAACTAAATACTTAGATAAATTTAACATTGTTTGAAACTCAAACAGTTTATTGTTTCAACTTCTGGCATTTAACAATTTACACGGTATAAGTCCACATTTGGAGTCACTTGCCCCTTTTACACGTTTCCCAAAAAACGTTTTGGGATCAAACACAAACGAATCACTTTATGACCACCAGTAAGCACGCCTTCACTATTTTTAGTACAGTCAATCAACTTGACCACTTTTTCATATAACACAACATATTTCGAGGAAGAACTTTCAAGAGTTTTGTTGAGTTCATCGCACCTAGTGCGCAACTTGTTTACAGACTCCATTTGTTCACGCGACAAACTTCGCCGTATAAAGACACCATCCCATGCAGAATCTTTTAGACGTTTGGCCTGTGACAAAATAGAGTGCTGACAAAAGATGAGGCAAACTGTACCTTTAACAGTCTGGGTTTTGCATTCGGTCCTACACGTTTAGCTCCAATTCTAAAAATGTGTGATATTAGCACCGGAGTCTAAGAAAGAGCACATGTTTTTAACATTTGCAAAATCATTGTCTGTTTCTGGCAAGCCGATTATAACAGCGCTACGTCGACGAAGATCATCTTCATTTTGTTGACTTAATTGTTCTACAGTTATAACCTTCACTTCAGAAACAGCGTTTTTTGCAGCAACTGCTGCCCACGACTGGAATTCATTTTGCGTTGGGATGACCGGCGTGTGGTTTGAGATTTCACTTACCACAGTTTTGAGGTCGTTCACAGTGTCATTTAATTTAGCCAAATCCTCCAACTTATTTTCAATCGCTTGAATTTTATCACTAACGTCAGCGACAACGCCAATATTAAACATGCCTTTGGTATTTTTTTCAAAGATATTATTACAGCTGTCACAAAATACCTTAATACAGTCGAGATTGAGACAAGAAAAGTCTTTCAAGCCTTTGAGCTGACATGCGAAGTGCAGCCATGCCTTACACATCGCACACTGCACCGTATTGTTCTCAGCTTTTTATTGCAGATTTTACAAACAGCAGACGAGTTTACAGAAGCACTGTCGATTGAACCAGACCGGCTTAACCGAGAAGCCTTTTTTCACTCATGAAAATTATTAATTTATTTGATAAATTAGACTAGCTAAGTATTTCAATAGCGAGAATATAATGATTTTAGTGAAAATAGATAAAAAATGGGAATTTAGCCCGGAAACCCTTTGGTAGCCTACTAAACCCCCGACAATAAAAAGCGGGACACAGGGCGCATTGCACATAAAACTAGAGCTGACCATTGAAAAAAATTTGTTGCACGGCACGAAATGACGTCGGACTCCACTGCTTGATGTTTACACACAGTCTTCGATGACGAACACGCGTTTCGATAGCCGAAAATATCCATTAACTGTGATTACCGTACAGCAGATCCTTCCCCACGCTCTATTTTCGAAGTCAACCAAACTTTCAAAAAATTTTCTGTCCACTAGCTAAGTATCTCATCAGCTAATTATTTGTAATATAAAATTTTTTTGATTATTATTTAAATATATCATCTTTAAATATACTCTACGACTCAGAATCTAACTATAACAATTTGTAATCTGTATTGTTTTCGCAAGCAATAACAGTGACTATTAAAACACCAAAATTAAACGCAAAAAACGAAAAGAGAAGAAAAATAAATAACCACATTCAGGATAAATTATGACGCATTGAAATTATTGCTAGCAGTAGCAAAAGTGGGCCGACCGTACGACTACAGTATGTAACCCTTAACACCGCTGATATTTTCATTGATAATATTCTTGAAAATCATCAAATGTAATGACCTTGACTATTTATTCGGGTCTGATCGAAAAATTTATGTCGAATATCTGAATTAGTCCAAAGTACCAACAATGACAAAGAGCGGCCACGTGTATTTTATTTAAATTTAGACAAAAAATTGTCTAAACTTACAGTGAAACCATGAACAATCTTGTAAACCCTTGTTTTATCTTTTTACCTTTTTCACATACATAAAATGGATAAATTTACCTTCTTAAGTTTCTTGTGGTAAGCTAAATTTCTAACAATTACAGCCCGAGCTAGTCTATCGTGAGAAGGTTGACAAACTGAAGCCGGTCCCGCGAATCGAACGCAGGTAGTATGCGCACAAACGGCGTACGCAAACCACTGAGTTGTTTGGGATTTGTTGTTTGGTTTCTTAAGAAGTCTCACGAAGTGGGCGAATAACAAGACGCTTGCAAACATATATAATTTGCACAGCGCCTTACAATATGTGATGTTGTTGATGCACAAGAGTTGGACATGAAAGGATAAGCCATCTGGTGAAGTCTTTTTGTAAGCCAAAAATCAATTACATAATTAATTTGAGATTAGCCCGAATAATAATTTAAATATAGATTAAAACTTTCTAACAAAACGCGACTCAAACAAGCGAAACATTACATTCACATGTTTGAAGCGATTTCAGCAATAAAACTGCAATGAACAGAAAACGTTATAGTTCCATTTACAATTATTCCAAGTTCAGGTATACGGGAACATTCGGTCTGACACACCAAATGAGTGTTAATTTAAATTAGGGCTAGTAAAGTATAAATGAAGAACATGACATTTAGTAAATGCTATACGGAATTGGTTTCTTTTTGTCCATTTATAAAATTGTATCTATTTAGCTTCGCATATAACGTGCATAATTTGAGCCGGTGATGCACAGTAGGTTGGAACGCCTTGTAAAATGCCCTTTATATCAAACTTGCATTCATGGATATATTTGTTTTCGGTCAATCAAATTTAATTTGTTTGTCATTTCAACGGCAAGCCAGATATTTCATAAGAATATAGTTTTTACGGCAAATTAGTATGATAAACAGAATCAAATGCATTAATCACATGGAGATAAACAAGGTCTCCAACAGGCATTCCACAATCTAAAGATGTGATCCAATCATTTTAAGTTTCTTATACCGGCGTAACTATTGGACTGAGTCTATTGAAATCATGCCACTCAGAAGAAATAAATATACTTTTGTTGACATATTTAATTGCAGCTCCCTTTATGCTTTCTATAAATTTTTCACAGCCGGCAACAATATTTTCGAGCCAAACCTAAGCTGTCAATCTCAGAGCCGAGCCGAGACAAAAAAACTCGATCCGGCTCGGCTCGTGCTTATTAAAGCGATGAGCATTTGAATAATTTTTATCCGTACCCACATGGCCAAACACTTTTACCGCGGAAAAACAAAGTCTGTCCATCCATCGATGACAACATCAAATCTTACTGACTTAAAACTTTCCTTGCACTTTCACAAAATAAATCCATGTAGTAAATCTCTATTTTTATGAAAATAGTTCAAGAGTAGTAAAGTCCACTGTGAGTTTATTCGCATAGCGTGGATTCTACTGTATATAGAGCAGACATCAGACATTCTAACGAGCCTAGACGGGTCTAGATCTGCCCAGTTGTTAAATCGTTATAAAAGTTGCCCCACTGTTTTATGTTTATTTCATATTGAATACTATAAAAATGGACACTTTTCTCTTTTTGCGTAGCAACATTATTTTGCACTAACTCTAAGTAGCTGCATATGACCCCTCATTTACTCGCCTGGTTTTTACGCAGGATATGCGGTGGGTCTTTATCAGACCATCCGTTGGCCCGTGGTAACGAGCCAAGTAGTCTTCAAAATAGCATAAGTATATTGGCGGGGATAAAATTTCAAAAAATTTTTTTTCAACTCGAAAGTGCCCAAACCACATATCACAGTATTCACTGCGTCAAGGCATCTCTGTAAACATACCCGGCAGTTCTCTGTCCGTGTTCCGTTATGCAAGAGTAAACTTAAGATGCGCCCCAACCATCCTCTTTTGACACCATATACAAAACGTTGTTAGCGAACAAACTCGGATTTCAATAGACGTATCTAATTTCTTCATTTTTCTGTTCCATAACGCCATTAGCGAATGTAATTCGGCACCTGTACTTTAAGACCAATGTGTTCGCGAGCATTTCCTAATTATAATGTATGGAATATGAAACGGACTGTTGTTTAACGCAAAAATGAAATGTGTGTTCAGTGAACAACTGAATGGCAATCGCCTTTGTCAAAAGAGGATGGTAAAGGGGCGCAGCATTAGTTTACTCATGCATTAGCCCAGGACAACCGATAACAGCGCACCCATTTTGTCAAATCTCTTCTTGTCTTCGTCATTTTAACACTTTTACAATTTTTCAGGACAGAGGAGTTACCGTTCATCTGCACCGCCTCATCGTGGCGAGTCCAGCGATCGCGTGGGGACATCGATCCGCCCATCCATCAACCCGAGACAGTACGCTGAAGCTCTCTACACTAATACATGAAAATGGCCGCGAGTGGCTCAGGACCCAATATTACGTCTAAAACCCCTCCTCTTGTATTTGGCACCATCTGGGGGAACCCTGTGGGGGCCACATTGGTCATACCTTCGCTGAGTGAATTCGTGCCCAAAGAGGCCCAGATGGAGACATATTTCCAGCTGTACTAGGGTCACCACCTCACACGTATAGTCGATACATATTCATACTAACTCGTACTATGGGATCAATCAACTTCCGAGTGAGATCAGGATAGGGAACAGGGCCGGCATGGCATTATGGCCTGTGAGCAGGTGTCAATGTCAGTTCCATGGAGCACCTCAGTAATCATACCACATACTAGACACGCGCCCAACAAATCGGACGCTGTGCGTACACAACTCGTGAAGCGCACGTGCGTCAAGCATGTTTGCACAAGTATATATATTTTATATTTATGACACAATGGTTCCTGTTTAATACTTTGCGACATAGCAACATCAGATGCCTTTCCCAGTTATTTATTAGCTAAATCTTGAGATGGCAGCATAAAGCTGTTTCGGGTAACTCCTATTAGTGAGAATTAAGCTATGATGATGATTTAGTATAGCAATAACACTAGTAGACAATGCGCGGTGACATACGCAATGGCATGGGCGTGACTAGTATGCCTTCGATTGTCTACTCAGGGAAAGCCAATAACGAAACCATAAAACTCCTTTATTTGGTCTTCCAGTGACCCAAACATTTAAGTTGAAATTTATAAATCACACACGAAATCTCAAACATGAATTTCTTCAGGGCGGCTTTGCCTTGTTTTTGCCTTGCTGGATGTATAACGCTGTTAATAAAACCATGTTAACGATATTGGGTTTATCATATCCAGCCGCCCCGAAAAGCTAAAATTAGTTGAAAACATAACAAAATTGCGTTTTTAGCCTCAAGAAACACCTTATGGAAATGAATATATACACCAGATGTACGTATAAAATAAATCTAGTCAGTTGAACGGGTTAAGTCGTTTACCCTTAACAAGTAAGAAATTCATTTACCATATCTTATAATTTATGGCACACGAAACTATTGATTGATGTAAAAAGTGCACACGGAGGTTATATTCAAGAAACCTCTAATGATCCACATTAAAGAGTCATTCACTTTTAGACGTATTAACTATTTGGTAGATTTCCACTGCAAGAACGATTTAATCAACCAAGAGGAAACGTAGAAAGTTGTATCTAAATTCATTTCCGGCGTATGTACTATATGGAAGATTTTTAGCGCAAGAAGGATTTTATCAACTAAAGAGGAAACGCAGTAAGTTGTATCTCAGTTTACTACAATAAATACATATTTAAAATTTGGTCCATATTTTAGAACTCCTGAATTTCATAGGATGATTTAACTGTATGTATTTGTATACCACGCGTTTTTTTCGTACCAAACTGTACTAGAAGCGTTGAGAAAGACAGATTTTCAGGGTTTAGCTCAGATTCCATGAACCATGGCCAGCTCGCTGTGACCATTAGGCAACGAATAATGAGTCTGTATTTCAAGAGAGAGCATAATATACAAACAACCTATATAAGTGCTTTTGGATCTTTTATGAGCGGATACGGTGTTATCTATTCTTTTCTTGTTGTTGGCATTCCTACAATACAACAGCAGTTACAATGTCAATTTAGAAAACAGCTTTTTAGCGCCGAAAACAGAAGCTCAGCTCGGCTCTCACAGATACATTTTAGGTTCTTCAGACATCCTGGCACGCTCAGCTCCAGTGTCGATTCTCGCCGATCCGAGCCAGGAGCCTATATTCCCACCTCTAAACTGGACAATACCAATAAAGCAAAGGCTACAGAATATGTTACATTTTTTTATATTGACAAATGAATTATCCGATAAATCTACTCTAAAATTATGTAGCAAAGGCGAGTCCTATTGTATAGAAAATTCTTGCAAATCTCCAACGATGACCTTGTGTAATGGTAGCACTCAGAAACCTAGGACTTCACTTACTACACAAGTATAATAAGCACCTAACTTAATATTACTAAGATAATTAATAATAGTACAGCAATAAGGTAACAAATAGTTGAAT
Source organism: Trileptium ribeirensis (assembly GCA_030248225.1). Taxonomy (NCBI): domain Eukaryota; kingdom Metazoa; phylum Nematoda; class Enoplea; order Enoplida; family Thoracostomopsidae; genus Trileptium; species Trileptium ribeirensis. The sequence continues at coordinate 15,714 of JASANE010014989.1, forward strand.
TGAAAACGAGGATCTTAGGATCCGACTAATAAAATAAAAACAAACTTCGAGCAACATTATGAACTACAAGGTGGATCCTTCGATCCGGCCTAAGCTTTGACATAAGCTTAGCTCAACTAATTCAATAAAATTTATCGAAGCACCCCTGTGCTCTCAATAGTGAACAAATTTTAGGAGCAGCCCTCTGCTCTCAAGAAGCATAAATTTTCTGAGCACCCCTGTGCTCTCAATGATAAATTTAGGATCAGCCAGTCTGCTCTCAGTAAACCAAGACAATGTGGAGCACCCCTTGTGCTCTCAAAGACCCACTATATATGGAGCACCCCTGTGCTCTCAATAGCAGATTTTCGGAGCAGCCCGTCTGCTCTCAATAAACCCCAAATTTTTCTCAAACTCGGAATCAGCGCTAAGTCTTAGCTTTATGTAACTACTGCCTAGCTAGAACAGTGTTAAATAACAAGATGCCGTGTGGCAGGTAAGCTAAGAAAATATAATTAAAGTGGTACTACTTAACTCTGAGATCTCCGATCGCGACTGACTCGCTGATCGAACGAAATCTCAGCCTATATACACCCAAATTGCAGGCCGGGAAACCCAGAACTTTAGTAATAATTCCTAGAATCCTAGAACTCTCAACAATAATTTTTAATCGTTGCTAAAAATAAATTTAGAAGCCCTCACATATGATCATAACTTTGACATTTCTAATGATCAGCGGCTACCTGCATTAAATATGTTTACCAATAAAATTTATTCCAAGATGTGGAAGGTAAAAACAGGTTATTTAAACGTATGTTGTTTGAATTATTATGACGAGTTATTAAGAATTCTAAAGGCCAGTTTCCAACAGATACTAAAAATAAACCAAATGCTTTACCACCCAGCTGTTATGAAATGGTTTGGCATTTTTCAGAATCTGCTTGAGTTGCAAGTGTTATCGTGGACAAATTGTGTGGCAAAAAAATGACAGCAGCTGAGATAAAAAATAAATAAATAATTAAACATTTTAATGAAATAAACTACCACAAGCAAAACGCCCAGTGTGGCAACGCGTAGTTTAAACTGAAAATATATCACAGCGCTAGTAGACCGAGAACTGAAACTCTACTATATAGATATGAGACAATCGTTTGCGCTTATATTTCACGGGAATTAAGCTCATGTAATTAAACAACGTGTGTAACTAACTATTAACGGGGTAACGCAAAACAGGCTATGGTAGTTTACATCACTACAGTAGCTTCGGATAATCATATAAATTCAAATGAGATAAATTATCACTCCTCTCTCATTTATATAACCAAAGTGAAGAAAACAACATCATTACAAGAAACCCATTCTTTCTACTACAGTTGTATTAATTCAGTGGGTTAAACCAAAATGCTCCAACCCCGTTACGTTGCAATTTTTGGGGAAATCAAAGGGCGGCAGCATAATATGGTTTGCTACTCTGTTATATTAAATGTCACCGGTATCGGCACTACAAATGTCCAATAACGCTCAAAGTCTCCATCCGCTCGAATTCGGCTAAAATTTTTGAAAGAAATTTCTATTTAAGTTTCAACCTAAAAATTATGATTTAGCTATTATACTGTTATGTGAACGGCCCATTTATAGAAAACACGTAACAAAACCGACTGCAGAAAACAAGTTGCTTTAAGTAAGGTCTAAAAACAATCTGCGAAAACAAGCTTTAGAAAATTATTTAGCCCATTAGCATAAAATACATAAAATATTTAAAGTTTATCCTCATTCTGAAGAAAGCTTTAGTTAAGATTGGGCTCATCTAGAAACAAAATTTATTTTTTTACCATACTTTATGAGGTGAGCTGTTGAAATGGATAGCAAGCGGTTTGATATCAATAAAGTATATATTTTGTAATCCTTATCGTAACAATTAAATATTAATTTTTGTTAGCAAGCTCCATCTTCGATAACATTATTCATGCGTGCGAAGAGTCACAGGAGCAACATGTTGATCCAGCTAACCCTGCTGATGCGGGCTTTTACCATTTTATGTGCAAACTAAAATTTGTGTATCGCGCAATAGTTTGACAAGCTCGAGCATGCGTTAGGGACCGAGCTCGGGTATTACTTCATCTTTAAACGAAAGAATCTGTCTACAGATACACTAGTAACTCGCAAGCAAAGGTGAAACGGAGCAAAAGTGGTTTCATATTTAAGTTATCATTTTTCGTAATCACCTGCAACAGGTTTTGTTTGACATATATTCGCAGTATTGAATTCTGAACACATTGAAAATCCTAAAACCTCAGCCGACCATAAACCCATCGAAAACAACCAACAACACGTCACGCGTCTTCATGCTGGTCTCTATATACGCCAAACTATAATATTCAGCCTACCAAAAAAGTCATATATGCAATTATTGGTGACCTGTACGCAATGTGTAACCTGACAACTGAAAACAGACTATATTCTGGGTATCGGGTTCATCGACCCTAAACCCATGAAATATGCACACTGGACTCTAAATAATCAAATCCTTCTATATTATTCATTTATAAAGAAAAACCTCTAGACTATTTTTGATGTTATGAAGCAAACTACTGAAGACCGAATATTTTATTGGAAATTGGGTAAATAGCCCTAAACCCCAATAAAAACGTCTCAAAAGGCGTAAGATCAGGTAAACTGGTCGCTTATGAGCACTAGTTTCTTATGAGCATGTTGAATGAATATATATGGGAGACTCAGGTAATCCCGACAGTTCAAGTCTGTCAGGGTAATTGCGACACTGCTAAAGTGAATTCCTGTTTTCTGCTATTAGATGCAAGCTATCGTACATAACGCAGTTCAGTTTGTGTATATATGTGTGATTAATCGGCATGTTTAATTGTATTTATTTTTCTAGGCTTTTTTAATATGTTTTATAGCTTTATAGAAGCATCATTAAAATTTCGAATAAAAAAATGAAGAGCTGTGGCCCAAACATAAGCTTTTGCATGGCATTTTGAGTTCCAAGTTGCCCAGCAAAAAGTCACATTTCTCGCTATCGCTAACCGCCGCGATGTTCTGCGTCGAATGGTATGCGTTTTGAAATAAAATTTGCTGTGGATCATGCAAAAATGCCATTTTTTGAATTGTTTAATCCCGACACTATGTCGGTTTATTCCGACACAATGGTTAATCCATAGTACAGTTTAAATAAGAAAAACTTTGTTCAAAATGAATCATTGTTTTGACGATGGCGTCTTTGATATCCTGCAACTAAAATTGATCTATTATAATACTGACTTATGTGACCCACACATTTGGGAGCATAACACTATAGGACATTTTCCTGCCTCCCCTAATGACATAGCTCGTAACATGACATAACGTGCATGTTAAATAAATATTTTTAAATTCTACTAACTAAACTATCAGGATTCAGGAAAACCTTTCATTAAAAAAATCATAAAAGCATACCTTTTTGTATTTTTTTTCCTTGTACCTTATAACAAGAATAATGTCTTTCAATAAATATACATGATTTTGTTGTGTCTTGAGTGTGCATAAGTGTCAACGATTTTTGAGGGAAATTGCGCAATTTTGTGATGGTTTTTCAGACGTGCCATTTTCCTGTTAATTTTTACACTTCTCCTTTGATTGCGATCGCTGGTAAAGTAGTTTTCAACTTCGAAAACACTATTAAGGTAAAAAATCTTCCGAGGTAGAATTCCGACTTCCGTAAGCACAGTCCATCCTTCCGTGATTTGTCGACAGGATCAAAACTTGACCTTTGGGTATCCAGCTGGGGCCCCACAGTTCTAATCTCGGGAATCAAAAAACCCTGGTGATATTCCCCAATAGCGGAGGGAAGATTCACATTCATCACTAAAAAAGCCTAGAAAAAATAGAGCTCACCGAGGAAACAAAAACCTAACGAGAACCAAACAAAAAGCCAAATCCTCCCACAATCAGACAACACAACAAACACAAAAAACAAAAAAAAAACACATACAAAACACACACACCCCAACAAAACCACACAAACAACGCCAAGCCACCCAAAAAACACAACCCACAACACCCAACCAGCAGGCAGCAAAAGCCCACCAAAACGACCAGCAAACAAAAAACAGCAAAAGAAAGAAACCAAAGCAAAAACAAAAAACAAAAAAAAAAAACATCCCAACAAACCACAATCAAAAAACCAAAAAACAACAAAAAAACAAAACAAAACCAAACACAAAACACAACAAAACACAAAAAAAACAAAAAAACAAAAAAAAACAAAAAAAAACAAAAAAAAAAAAAAAACCCACGGGCCACACCAAAAACAAAAAAAAAAAAAAAAACCCCCAAAAACCCCCAAACAAAAAACACCCAAAAACCAAAACAAAAAAAAAAAAAAAAAAAAAAAGAATGTAAAATTGGTGTTTTGGGCAACACATCCAAAACGTTAAGAAACAAAAAATTGCCCTATAAGCGATTACTTCTAAAACATTAAGTAACCGATTTTAGACTGTTTAAGATTTGAACTGGAAATTTTTTAATTTATCATCGAACGGAAATTCCCTCGTTTAATCTTTCAAAAGCTGCACATCACATGATTGTTGTCGAACTACACGTAAAATACGCAAACGAAAAAATGCTGAATGCGAGTTGCCACGTTATGCATTGTGAAACGAATTCGTGGCGAAACATCAAACAGGTGCATTGTGTTAGCGAACAGAAGTTACCCCGATTTGCAACTAGTCGCTCTGTATTCGCGAATGAAAATTTTTGAATTGGAAACTGGGTATTGCAATGACTGTTTTATTTTCTAACAGCGTTTTGTACGTAGTGTCAAAAGAGGATGGTAGAGGGCGCAGCTTAAGTTCATTCATGCATAGTGCGTTTGACGTTGTGCTTGTTTACAATCTTGGAAAAGTTAAAGAACTATGAAGTAAAGAGTAAATCGGCCCAGCTACCGGCTTTTCACAGTAGGTGGTGGGTGACCTTGGCAAAATTTTTGGCAACAATACAATTAGAGAGAAAAGTCTGTGTTGTAAACAAAGACAGCATCCACCAAGCATGTTATGTAGTTTAGACAAGATATAAAAACACGTAAATTAAATGCAAAGACGCACATTTTCTGCTAGCTCGGCCACTAGTGGGACATTTTCCTTAATACATTACAATGATGACGATACAATGATGTGGTATAAAAGCGGTACACCAATGTCCACGTCTGTTTTAAAAAATTATCGTGCAATGATCTTTCTGAGCCTTATTCATGAGCTAAATGAATCAGCATAAGATCCAAATAAACATAAGCTTAGATGAGCATATGACCCTTGTCGATAAAGAGCTCACAGGTGCTGAGTTTTGTTTTGTTTGTCTGTGCTGTCTTTCGTCAGCCGAATCTATCCCTTCAAAAGCACTATGTCACACCATTTACAGGCTAGCCCAGGACGTACTCGATTATTCCTTCTACTATACGAACATATATAGCATAGACTCCATGACGAGTGCAACGATATGGTTCTATTAACCCTTTTCTTCTTAAACTGATGCGTATTTCGTACAGCATGAACAAACTCTTGAGCCTGGATCGTTTTGGTGCGAGCCTTTTACGCTAGCCACTACGCTGTATGGCAGCTGTTGCTCGGGTCCGTAACGAATTTTCCAATTCGAAAGAATAACAACGCACGCTTCGCCACAAACTTAGTTTAGTGCATGGTTTTGAATTGGGCGCTGTGACAAATGTGTCACTTTAAGAACTATGGCAATGATTTATAACCCACAATTTTTAAACAATGCACATATTAACTTTAAAACACAACGCCACAAAAATAGAAAATACATATGTCTGACTGTTAGTACCCTAGAACTGTAAGGGAACCACAAGGAATTTCGAGCTTCTACATGATTTCAGCAGTTCCCTCAGGTCATAAACCCCAGCTAAATTTTGGCTTCCCTCAGGTAAAGCCCTATCAGGTAAAGCCACTAGGTATTTTAAAGTAACATCAAGAACATCGGGAACATCTCCACTATAGCAACTTGGGGAATATCACCAGGGAAGGAGGGACTGTTTTTTGGTTCCCTCAGGTTGGAACTGTGGGGCTTCAGCTCGAAGACCAAAGGTAAAATTTTGATCCTGTCGACAAACCAGAGAAGGATGGACTGTACTTACGGGAAACGGAATTTGATCCTTGCAAGATTTTGTAGCTTACAAAAGGTTTTCGAAGTTGAAGACTACTTTACCAGCGATCGCAATTAATAGAAAGTGAAAGTTTAAATCCAAAATGGAACGTCTCGAAAACGAGTTTATAAATTTGCAACACGGATTTCGAGAATCTGTTTATACTTATGCAACACATATTTTAGTACAGACAAACAAATTCATATGTAATATTTTATTGTAATACATTAATTTTGGTCAAGAGGCGTAATAGGAAAATATAGAAAGCAATGTTTTTCACGCAGTTTCTTTACGAAAACGTTTCGTAAAATTTCCTGAAATAATTCTCAGTCATAAGAATTTACAAAAATATTCTTATTCGACAGGCATGTTATGTCACATGCTGCATGAAACTACTAGTTATTAGGCGTGCAAGGAAAAGCAATCTGAACAGATATGAAATCATGTGCTTCTTTAAATGTGGTCTACATAAGTTGAGATTACAAAGGCACCAATTTTAGTTGCAGCAGATATCAAAAATGCCATCGTCAAAAATAATTATTCATTTCTAAGATAGTTTTTCCCTTATTTAAACTGTACTGATGGGATTAAGCTATTGTGTCGGGAATAAACCGACATAGTGTCGGGATTAAACAATTCAAAAAATGGCATTTTTGCATGATCCACAGCAAATTTTATTTCAAAACGCATACCATTCGATGCAGAACATCGCGGCGGTCAGCCGATGCCAAACATGCCTAGCTTTTGCTGCAACTTGAAACTCAAAATGCCATGCAAAGCTTAGTATTCGGGCCACAGCTCTTCATTTTTTTATTCGAAATTTTAATGATGTTTGTATAAAGCTATAAAACAGATTAAAAAGCCTTGAAAAATAAATACAATTAAACATACCGATGAATCACACATATATACACAACTCGTTAAAGTTATGTACTGATAGCTTGCATCTAATAGCAGAAAACAGGGAATTCACTTTAGCAGTGTCGGGATTACCCTGACAAACTGAACTGTCGGGATTACCCGAGTCTCCCATATATGATATTCATTCAACATGCTCATAAGAAACGAGTGCTCATAAGCGACTAGTTTACCCTATCTTATGCCTTTTGAGACGTTTTCATTGGGTTTAGGGTCATTGAACCCAATTTCCAGAAAATATTCGGTCTTCAGTAGTTTGCTTCATAACATCAAAAATAGTCTAGAGGTTTTTCTTTATAATGAATAATATACAAGGATTTGATTATCTAGAGTCCAGTGTGCATATTTCATGGGTTTAGTGTCAATGAACCAGATTTCCAGAATATAGTCTGTTTTCAGTTGTTAGGTTACACATTGCGTACAGGTCACCAATAATTGCATATATGACTTTTTTGGTAGGCTGAATATTATAGTTTGGCTATATAGAGACCAGCATGAATACGTGATGCGTTGTCTGTTGTTTTCGATGGGTTTATGGTCGGCTAGGTTTTAGGATTTTCAATGTGTTCAGAGTTCAAGACTGCGGAATATATGTCAAACAAAACCTGTTGCAGGTGATTACGCAAAATGATAACTTAAATATGAAACCACTTTTGCTCCGTTTCACCCTTGCTTGCGAGTTACTAGTGTATCTGTAGACAGATTCTTTCGTTTAAAGATGAAGTACAACCCGAGTTCGGTCCCTAACGCATGCTCGAGCTTGTCAAATATTGCGCGATACACAAATTTATAGTTTGCACATAAAATGGTAAAAGCCCGCATCAGCAGGGTTAGCTGGATCAGCATGTTGGTGTGTGACTCTTCGCACGCATGAATAATGTTATCGAAGATGGAGCTTGCTAACAAAAATTATATTTAATTGTTACGATAAGGATTACAAAATATATACTTTATTGATATCAAACCGCTTGCTATCCATTTCAACAGCTCACCTCATAAAGTATGGTAAAAAAATAAATTTTGTTTCTAGATGAGCCCAATCTTAACTAAAACTTTCTTCAGAATGAGGATAAATTTTAAATATTTTATGTATTTGTGTAATGGCTAAATAATTTCTAAAGCTTGTTTTCGCAGATTGTTTTTAGACCTTACTTAAAGCAACTTGTTTTCTGCAGTCCGTTTTGTTACGTGTTTTTATAAATGGGCCGTTCACATAACAGTATAATAGCTAAATCATAGTTTTAGGTTGAAACTAAAATAGAAATTTCTTTCAAAAATTTTAACCGAATTCGAGCGGATGGAGACTTAGAGCGTTATTGGACATTAGTAGTGCCGATACCGGTGACATTTAATATAACAGAGTAGCAAACCATATTATGCTGCCGCCCTTTGATTTCCCCAAAAATTTAATGTAACGGGGTTGCATTTTGTTTAAACCCACTGGTTAATACAACTGTAGTAGAAAGAATGGGTTTCTTGTAATGATGTTGTTTTCTTCACTTTGGTTATATAAATGAGAGAAGAGAGCTAATTTATCTCATTTGAATTTATATGATTATCGAAGCTACTGTAGTGATGTAAACTACCAGTAGCCTGTTTTGCGTTACCCCGTTAATAGTTAGTTACACACGTTGTTTAATTACATGAGCTTAATTCCCGTGAGATATAGCGCAAACGATTGTCTCATATCTATATAGTAGAGTCAGTTCTCGGTCTACTAGCGCTGTGATATATTTTTAGTTTAAACTACGCGTTGCCACACTGGGCGTTTTGCTTGTGGTAGTTTATTTCATTAAAATGTTTAATTATTTATTTATTTTTTATCTCAGCTGCTGTCATTTTTTGCCACACAATTTGTCACGATAAAATTTAAAACTCAGCAAATTTGAAATGTCAAACCATTTCATAACAGCTGGGTGGTAAAGCATTTGGTTTATTTTTAGTATCTGTTGGAAACTTGCTGGAGAATTCTAAGAACTCGTCATAATAATTCAAACAACATACATTTAAATAACCTGTTTTTACCTTCCACATCTTGGAATAAATTTTATTGGTAAACATATTTAATGCAGGTAGCCGCTGATCATTAGAAATGTCAAAGTTATGATCATATGTGAGGGCTTCTAAATTTATTTTTAGCAGCGATTAAAAATTATTGTTGAGAGTTCTAGGATTCTAGGAATTATTGCTAAAGTTCTGGGTTTTCCCGGCCTGCAATTTGGGTGTATATAGGTTGAGATTTCGTTCGATCAGCGAGTCAGTCGCGATCGGAGATCTCAGAGTAAGTAGTCACTTTAATTATATTTTCTTAGCTTAACTGCCACACGGCATCTTGTTATTTAACACTGTTCTAGCTAGGCAGTAGTTACATAAAGCTAAGACTTAGCGCTGATTCCGAGTTTGAGAAAAATTTGGGGTTTATTGAGAGCAGACGGGCTGCTCCGAAAATTTGCTATTGAGAGCACAGGGGTGCTCCATATACTAGTGGGTCTTTGAGAGCACACGGGGTGCTCCACATTTTCTTGGTTTACTGAGAGCAGACGGGCTGCTCCGAAAATTTTCATTGAGAGCACAGGGGTGCTCAGAAAATTTATGCTTCTTGAGAGCAGAGGGCTGCTCCTAAAATTTGTTCACTATTGAGAGCACAGGGGTGCTTCGATAAATTTTATTGACTAAGTTGAGCTAAGCTTAAGTCAAAGCTTAGGCCGGATCGACGGATCCACCTTGTAGTTCATAAAGTTGCTCGAACATTGAGATTAATTTATTAGTCGGATCCTAAGATCCACCTTGTCAATTCAACAATTTGTTACCTTATTGCTGTACTACTATTAATTATCTTAGTAATATTAAGTTAGGTGCTTATTATACTTGTGTAGTAAGTGAAGTCCTAGGTTTCTGAGTGCTACCATTACACAAGGTCATCGTTGGAAAATTGAAGAATTTTATACACAATAGGACTCGCCTTTGCTACATAATTTTAGAGTAGATTTATTGGAAATTCATTTGTCAATATAAAAAATGTAACATATTCTGTAGCCTTTGCTTTATTGGTATTGTCCAGTTTAGAGGTGGGAATATAGGCTCCTGGCTCGGATCGGCGAGAATCGACACTGGAGCTGAGCGTGCCAGGATGTCTGAAGAACCTAAAATGTATCTGTGAGAGCCGAGCTGAGCTTCTGTTTTCGGCGCTAAAAAGCTCTTTTCTAAATTGACATTGTAACTGCTGTTGTATTGTAGGAATGCCAACAACAAGAAAAGAATAGATAACACCGTATCCGCTCATAAAAGATCCAAAAGCACTTATATAGGTTGTTTGTATATTATGCTCTCTCTTGAAATACAGACTCATTATTCGTTGCCTAATGGTCACAGCGAGCTGGCCATGGTTCATGGAGATCTGAGCTAAACCCTGAAAATCTGTCTTTCTCAACTCTTCTAGTACAGTTTGGTACAAAAAAACCCGTGGTATACAAATACATACAGTTAAATCATCCTATGAAATTCAGGAGTTCTAAAATATGGACCAAATTTTAAATATGTATTTATTGTAGTAAACTGAGATACAACTTACTGCGTTTCCTCTTAGTTGATAAAATCGTTCTTGCGCTGGAAATCTTCCATATAGTACATACGCCGGAAATGAATTTAGATACAACTTACTACGTTTCCTCTTGGTTGATTAAATCGTTCTTGCAGTGGAAATCTACCAAATAGTTGATACGCCTGAAGTGAATGACTCTTTAATGTGGATCATTAGAGGTTATTTAAATATAACCTCCGTGTGCACTTTTTACATCATTCAATAGTTTCGTGTGCCATAAATTATAAGATATGGTAAATGAATTTCTTACTTGTTAAGGGTAAACGATTTAACCCGTTCAACTGACTAGATTTATTTTATACGTACATCTGGTGTATATGTCATTCCCATAAGGTGTTTCTTGAGGCTAAAAACGCAATTTTGTTATGTTTTCAACTAATTTTAGCTTTTCGGGGCGGCTGGATATGATAAACCCAATATCGTTAACATGGTTTTATTAACAGCGTTATACATCCAGCAAGGCAAAAACTAAGGCAAAGCTCACCTGAAGAAATTCATGCTTGAGATTTCGTGTGTGATTTATAAATTTCAACTTAAATGTTTGGGTCACTGGAAGACCAAATAAAGGAGTTTTACGGTTTCGTTATTGGCTTTCCCTGGTCAAGCAATGAAGGCATACTAGTCACGCCCATGCCATTGCGTATGTCACCGCGCATTGTCTACTAGTGTTATTGCTACTACTAAATCATCATCATAGCTTAATTCTCACTAATAGGAGTTACCCGAAACAGCTTTATACTGCAGTCTCAAGATTTAGCTAATAAATAACTGAGAAAGGCATCTGATGTTGCTGCTTGTCGCAAAGTATTAAACAGGAACCATTGTGTCATAAATAAATATATAACAAATTTTGCACTATGAATACTATTATGTACTTCGAAAATTATAAATATTTTGCGTTTGGTAGATTAGCTTTATCTTCTGTGTATTATAAATTAATACTTGTCAAGAAATGGCTATTTAGAGACTAAAAGAGCTAAACCAAAGGTACCTAAGCGCACAGAAATGTTATATGGTTTTATCTTATAAAAGACTGACTATAATTGTAGCAAT
>JASANE010014990.1:0-17239 GCA_030248225.1 Trileptium ribeirensis
ATCCCTATAATTACGATGTCGGCATGTACTCGAGGATCAACTAATCGCATGATGGTTCGAACCACGACCTGAGGCGGCGGCGCACGGCCACGCAACAGAATCTGCGGACGAAAGCTCGGATTTTAGCGCCCCACAAGGGATCACACAGGAGCAGCTCCAACTTTTAGCCGGTTTGACGTCTGAATTTCCAAAATTTCGGCAAAAGTTCGCTGAAGTACTGGTGCGTTCAGCAAGCCGCCCGTCGCGTACGTGATCAAAAAAATTCGCCGAAAGTAGCCATTGTGAGTTTTCGCTTTCTACCGAACTACTTGGACGCGAACGGCGCGCGCGGCTGCGGTAAAACCTAAAAATGCGTAAAGAGAGCAAAAATGTAAGTTCCGGTCACTTTTCACGAACAATGGGTGAGTAAAGCCATGTGGAGGCACACCACGTTTTGCCTAACCAAATTACCATTCCATTTTCGCCGGACGGGAAGGCTTCGACTGAATCTGTGGCCAAGGCATGAAAATTGCGTCTGTGCAAAGCGGTTTTTTTTGCATCTACGGGGGATATCTCGCGGAAACTCGTAGCGTGGTATGATGAGTGCCGGATGTCGGCCCGCTGCAGTTCCACGCCGGAATCGCGAAGCGTCAAGGCACACGGTGGAGGCTCGGAGCGATGCCACGGCCAGGGCGCGAGCGGAAACGAGAATAGCAAGTAGTACATTGCGGAACTCGTAGCCGAAACGACCCGCGGCTGCCGGTAGCTACTGCAATTTCGCGGGCCCAGTTGTCGCGCTGAGACGATGACCTACAGTGAGTGAGCGAAATTTTAATGCGTACACACCTCATTCAATTTTTGACGCCGGGGTTCAACAGGTATAATACCTCCCCTACGGGAAAATCGTATAGCGCGTGTCCGCGACCAATGGGAATTCCCCCAAAAACAAGTACTCGAAATGAAAAAAGAGTCATTACAAGCTACAAATTCATCCCTTCACCAATATCTCGTTGCATTTGCAAAATTCTCCCTGGGAATTTTAATGGACCGGAAATGCGCGGACACCCAGCCTCTTGTAACAAAGTCAAACTGGTTTGTTCAGCCATAGTTTTTTGTTTTTGAACGTGAAAAAATCACAAAAAGATCATTTTAGTTTGCGATCTGTCCAAAGTTTCAACAAATATTAGACGCGAACAAGGAGGCAAAAAACTACGGGAGTCGACAATTGCCCACCTCGGCTTTTGACGACCCCCAGTGATGGACTCGTTCTCAGAGCATACGTTTGCGTCGATCGAGGACTGCACAGGCATCATACTTTCGTTCCGCACCCTGCTTGCGGGAAATGTTTCACGTTCGCGCTGCGTCCGTCGCCGCCCAAGCGCCTCGGCGAGCAGATCAGCTGAAAGGTGAGGAAATTTGGGGAAGAAGGATTTTCCCACCTCTCCGTATTCTGGGAGAATCGGTTCGTCTGAAATTCAAATGCCAGTTTTATCAAGACTAATACCGTTACCGAATTGCAAGATTGAAACCTTTTTTTTGCTAGCTGGCAAGGATCGTCAGCAGGCACCACTCTGCCTTATTCGAGACCCATCTTGTGTGTCCCCATGTCATCTTGCGACCGAAACCGAAACCATATTTCAGCCGCCCACGGGGCGGGTCGCGAATCCAGCCCCTAATCACACAGTCACGACTGAATCACGCTCAGTTTGTTGCGTTCACAAGGGAGACGCGGGATAACGTTGACGCCATAAATTGCAATTGATATGTTTTGCTAATGCAACAACCCAAAAAAAAAAATTTTGGAAATATCTAGTTAAGGATGAGATTTTTGCAAAATAGCTATTGAACATGGAGCCATTTAAGGGTCCCATTTTTGCATGTTTTTTTCTTATAATTCAACAAATACGGTGGAGCGCCCAACTCTGAGCCGTTATATCTGCATGGAAATTAAAACTACAGTAGGTTTGTACTTTTCCACCCCGCCAAAATTGCGGTTTGCTTCAGCCGAATATCTTCAATAGGAGTACTGTAACCCTTTTTGCGTGCAAAAGCCGCTTGTATCGTTTTAACAAAAATGTTCGTACAGTCGGTCCACGTTAATCAGCGCTCAGCATTAAAAAATTGTTGCCCCCAATCATCTCAAAAAATCGCCGCCTCTGGCAGACAACAAGCGACGCTGCTCTTCGTTTTACATTGTTTTTGACAGTCTGTGTTATGGTTGTCCTTTGTAAAACCAAAAGCTCGGCTGCCAAGTTTACGCGCCGAGCTATTTCTACATAGGAATCTCAAACTGTCTCTAGTTTTTTTCCTTACCGAATTAGGGAAATGCATTTTTCTATGCAATTAATTGATTTTCTCACTGTTTCGCATATATTTTATGTGAGCTACAGCTTGTGACCAACTATTTGCTAGACTTGTATAACAATAGTTGTACAAATAGGGTTCCAAAGGGACCCCAATTTGAACGCTTTATATGTCATACGCATAAGTCTAATATCGGGGCCTAAAAAAAATTTCGCTCCGATTTGCCTAAAATTTTGCATGCACTTTTCCAGTAGGGAATTCATTTTGACACTTTTAGCGAAAAAAAATTTTTTTGGTCAAAAAATTTTTTTTCGCTAAAAGTGTCAAAAATGAATTCCCCATACTGGAAAACCCCCGTATGCAAAATTTTAGGCAAATCGGAGCAAAAAATTTTTTTCATTTCTTGGGCCCCGATATTAGACTTATGCCCATATGACATATAAAGCGTTCAAATTGGGGTCCTTTTGGAACCCTATTTCGTACAACTATATCCTTATGCGAGTCTCACAAATAGTTGGTCAGCAAGGCTGTAGCTCACATAAAATATATGCGACATAAAAATGCAATTAATTGCATAAAAAATGCATTTTCCCTCGGTCATAAAAACTGAGGGGGCACCATGCTTCATGGTTGAGTTGCTCATGTGAAACAACCTGTATGTATACTGAGAATAGCTCGCGCATAAACTTGGCAGCCAACCTTTGGTTTTATAAAGGACAACCATAACCATACAACTGTCAAAATTAATGTAAAATAACAAAGAGCAGCGTCGCTTGCGCAGCAATTTAGCCAACCTTTGGTTTTATAAATGACAACCATAACCATACAACTGTCAAAATTAATGTAAAATAACAAAGAGCAGCGTCGCTTGCGCAGCAATTTATGTTGTCTGCAGAGGCGGCGATTTTTTCAAGTGATTGGGGGCAACCATTTTTTTAATGCTGAACTATTGACAAGTGTTTGACGTGGACCAGTTCAACTGTACGAACATTTTTGTTAAAACGATACAAGCACTTGCACGCAAAAAGGTTCAGTACTTCCTATATTGAAGATAGTCAGAATAGCTGAAGCAAAGCCGCAAGAAAAGAATTTGGGCAGCACATATCATGGAAAAGTACAACACTGTAAAATATAGGTGTAATTTCATGCAGATATAACGGCTCAAGTTTGACGCTGCCACCATATTTTGTTTGAAATTATAATCAGAAACGGTGGGAATGGACCCTTAAATAGCTGCATGCAACTTTCAATAGCTACTTTGCAATAAAAATCTCATCCCAGTTTTAACTAAATATTTCCAAAATTTTTTTTCGGGTTGTTGCATTAGCAAAACATATATATAATTGCAATTTCAATAGCGTCAACGTTATCCACGTCCCTTGTGAACGCAACAAACTGCAACGTAATTCAGTCGTGACTGTGCAATGGTGCTGCGAAGCCATGTCACGACCCGCCTGAGACAGCTAAAAGATCGTTCGGCTTCGCAAGATGACATCGGACACACAAGAATGATCTCAATAACGCGTTCAACCTGATCAAATAGTGCCTGTGACGATCCTTGCCAGCTGACAAAAAAAGGTTTTTTCAATCTTGCAAATTCGTAACGGTATTAGTCTTGATAAAACTAGGCATTTTGAATTTCGAGCGAACCAAACTTGATTTCCAGATACGGAGAGGTAAATAAAATCCTTCTTCCCCTCAATATCACCTTTCACTAATATCTCGCCGAGGCGCTTGGTAACAAGCGGCAACGGACGTAACACAAACATCAAAACATTCCGCAAGTTGACGGCAGGCATGATCCAGAACGAAAAGTATGAATGCCTGTAGTAATCCTCGATCGACGCAAACGTATGCTCTGGACCTGGTCCAGGATACCGGGCTGGGGGTCGTCGAAAGCGAGGTAAGGACCGATTGTCGAGCTCCCATTTAGCCTTTGCTTCCTTGTTCGCGTCTAATATTTGTTGAAAGTTTTGGACAGATCGCAAACTAGAAATGAATCTTTTTTGTGGATTTCACTCTTTCACGTTAGAAAACGAAAAACTATGCGACTGAACGACCCGCTTAAGCTCTACAAGAGGCTGGGTGTCCGCGCATTTCCGGTCATGAATTTCCAGGATTTTTAAATGCAACAATATTGGTGAAGGGATGAATTTGTAAGCTTTGTAATGACTCTTTTTTCATTTCGAGTACTTGTTTTTGGATTCCATTGGTCGCGGACACCCTGCGTTATACGATTTTCCCATAAGAAAGTATTATACATATTTTGAACCAGCGTAGAAAGTTGAATAAGATATGTACGCATTAAAACTCACTCACTCACTAGTCATAATTGCTTCTTCAGCGCGACAAGCTGGCCCGCGAATTCAGTAGCTACGGCAGCCGCGGGTCGTTTCGCTTCGAGTTCCGCAATGTCCTCTTGTATTTTCTTGCGTTTCCGCGCCTCCGCACTGGCCGTGGCATCGGCCGACTTCCGAGCCTCCAGCGCGGCCGGATACTGTGCCCTAGACCCCTTGACGCTTTTCAGCAATTCAGGCGTGATTGGAACTGCCAGCGGGCCACCGACGTCCAGCACTACGTCATATACCACGCGCTGCGCCAATCGCTCAAGTTTTCCACAAGAATATCCCCGTTGATAGAGAAACCGCTTTGCACAGACGCAATTCCATGCGAGAGAATCAACACGAGCTTGGCAACCACCCACAGTTCATCAAAGCCTTCCAGCTCAGCGAAAATGGAATGGTAGAATTGGTCCAGCGAAACGTCAATCTTGTAGCCTTTCATGGCTTCCTTCACCATATTGTTCGCTAGAAATGACCGGAACTGCATTTTCTCTTTTACGCATTTGACGGCAGCACACGGTTGGCGTCCATCAGTTCGTGAAGCAACGCTTCCGCGCGAGCAATGGCTACTTTCGGCGAATTTTTGATCACGTACGGCGACAGACAGCTTGCTGAACGCACCAGCTTATACTTCAGCGGACTCTTTTCCGAAATTTTGGAAACCAGAGCGACGTAGAACCTTCGAGCTTCAGAGTAAAACTGAAGCTTGTCCTTTGCTGTGATGTTTGCCGCCTCTAGTGCCTTGTGAGCGCCAAAAAATCCGACGTCCACCTTCGTCCGCAGATTATCGTCCACCTTCAGATAGATGGACAGACGCGCAGTAGTTGTCGTCGCAGCATCTAGCACCGCCTGTTTGACAAGTCGGGTAAGGAGATTGTTCAAAAGCTCGTCAAGTGCCGAGTACAAGAAGGGAAACATAGGTTTAGCGGACTGGAACTGGCGAAGAAACGGCTCCAACAGCTCAGCGGTCGACTTGAGAAACTCGAGATTGCATGCCAACAGTCGGTCGTTGGTGACTTTGTTCTTGATTTCCGCAAAAAGTTGACCAGCTGGCTGTGTATCCACGTTGACCACATAGTTTTTCAACGCCGGAAGCAACTTTAAGGCGCGGCCAGCAACAGACGAATTCTCCGTCCAACGAACGTAACAGAATTTCAACGGAAAAATCTTAAGATCGGTGATAGCAATGAAGCTAGCTCGTCGAGTAGGAGTGTCTTTAAAGTGACAATAAATGCTGCGTAGAAACCCATTAATATTCCATCCTGCCACGCGGTGTCCCGTCTGGAACGCACCAATGACCACATGAAGGCCGCAGCTCCCAATATCCAGAATTTGGGGTCGATCCGGGTCCATCGTGGTCTTCAGATTTTTGAGAAACTTCCAATTCACGTTTGGACCGTTCATCGAAATTTGGACGACATTGACCAGTGGGATAGGCCCGAGTGAATCCTTCAGCCAAGTCAATGGCACGCGCGCGACCCAAGAATGCTGAATTCAAAAATCTACTGGACACTGTTCTTATTCGCGTTACAAAAGCGCACCAGCAAATCCATTTGACCTTTTTGCGCTACCGAATTCAGTGCCTCGTCGAAGCACACCGTAACACTGTCACATTCAGAAACAGTTTTAACGACTTCGCCGCGGAATTATGGCGCAAGCCCGAAAGCGATCACATACGAGACCTTGTCTCGCTCCACTGAAAGGTCCCTGGCAACCTGCGAATCTCAGAACATTGCCCGAAACAGGTCGTTCAGCACATCACAGATGCGAGCCGAAAGGTGACCCGCCAATACCTCCAGCGTCCACAAGATCTCAGCAGTCGAAACTTAAACAGTGAGGGGACGTGAATCCAGTTTTGCCGTAGTATCACCAGTTGTCGACGGCGTGTTGGGCCGCGTTGACGATGCGTCAGAAAGAGACGACGGAGTGACCGCGGGGCCGGATGTTGATGGCATTTCGGCATCCTGTGATTAAGCCGACGGAACACGAAAAAGTACGGCAATGCTGTATTGACTAGCAGCCGCCGTGACACCAGACTAATGAATCTTGCCCTTCAAATGACTTAGCAACGCCTGCTTGCCCATGTTGCTGATGTCAAATGTCTTGCGACATAACGTTTAATTGGCAGACTTGTCGTTGTCAGCACGCTGGAGCCAATTGGCGAATGGCGAAACGATTTCCATCCAACCAGGAGTCGAGAAATTTGCATTTCAATTTCGGCATAATTATATTATTACTTATCAGCACGTCTGAAGCACAAATAGAATTCAGAATATATAGTTATACTGTGGAACCCCAACAGAGTTAATCTGAAATAACTGAATCACATTAAATCTGAAGCCAGCAACTACAAACAAAGAAACACTGTTGTGGTTCAAGATCCTATATATATTCTGAAAATTATTAATAAATGATTCATAGGCGATGATAAATAATATATAAAAGTATGGCTCCTGGCGCTGATGTGGGAAAATCTGAAAGAAAAAAACAAAGGTTTAATAATTTTTTTTTAAAAATACAAATTTTGTTGAAAAATGTTTATCAATTTCCAGGATTTTTCTGGCGATTTTCCAGGATTTGCCTCTTTACACTAAGGCCCTTTCAATTTCCAGGATTTTCCTGGATGCAGAGCCAATTTCCAGGATTTTCCAAGACGCGGACACCCGGAAGAGGGCCAGTGACAGCCAATGCAATTTGGCAGTCTAGAAACTGGGGTAACTTTGCAAAATTTTCGTGTACAGTCCACGCGCTGTTGTAGAAATGTCCCTGCTGCTTTGCTGCGACATTCCATTCAAACTGTCTAACACCGCTCCAGTTATCGACCACGCACTGAATCTCGGCCAGTGAGCACTCCGGGTCTGACATAGTGAATGAATGGAGGCATTCGACGGGGACTCGTCACTGGAGGCTGCAATATGCCAGAACATGCGAAAAAATTTCCTTCTGTTTTTGTAAAACTTACCAAGCTCATGCACAGAGTCGGGGGGATTTCGAATAATGGTATCAGCAGCCGACGTACAATCAGCAACAAAATTAACGATATGCGTGGAACATCGAAAATGGTTTGCTAGGGACAGTTGTTCCGATATGACTGCTTTGGTAACCCATGTAGATTGCTTCCATGTTGGCTCCACCGTCGTATGTTTGCTTCCTAATTCTTGCCGCTGGCAAATTCAAGCGAATCAAAGTGTCCATGGTCACTTTTACATATCTGTACCTAGCGGCATCACTTAGTTCGTACAGCCCTACGAAACTCCTTGACGGATCTAAACTCTTTGTTAATGTATTGAATAAAAATTGAAAGGTGTTTTTGGGCAATTTTTAAATATTTCAACGTGAATCCAAAAGAAATTTCCTGGACCCACGCTGGACCCAGGGCAGTTTCAGCTTTGG
This sequence comes from Trileptium ribeirensis, assembly GCA_030248225.1. Taxonomy (NCBI): domain Eukaryota; kingdom Metazoa; phylum Nematoda; class Enoplea; order Enoplida; family Thoracostomopsidae; genus Trileptium; species Trileptium ribeirensis. The sequence continues at coordinate 8,019 of JASANE010014990.1, forward strand.
AGACATAGGTTTGCTAATAAATTCTTCCCAAAGCGCAGGCTTTCATTCGTTCGTGTTTACATTAGTATGTAGCTCCTATTTGCTGCTGGTTTCATGGATGGCCCTCATCCTTTATCCTGGCTTTGGACAGGCAGAGAATAATTTATGTATTTGTAAATATGTAATAATATAAAATTGCGTTTCGTAATTACGTTTCTTTATTGTGTAAAAATTCGTGAAATTCTCGAGCCAAAAATTGTAAGTCTGGACCCAGGGTCTGTTTTGAAAAACCCTGCAAACGAAGACAGACGGAAAGCTGTTCTTTGTGGCTGCAGCCGAGGGTTCCATCACAGATAATGCCATATATTTGATGATGATTGTCCAATATCAGTGACTATTTGGGAAGAATCTTATGGTAAATGTTTCGCGCGATCTTGGCAATACATTTGTGAGACAAATAATTTGTGCTGCGCTTCATCCACTTCTGGAGTGCTTGGTCTTCTTTTGATTGAACGAGCAGTAGTTAATACAGGTTTTCTTGTTGCTCTAAATGGTCCCTGATACCGGTAACATGGCTGACATAGTGTTCTTTACTTTACAATGGCGGTTTACATTAGCACACATTAGCGCGAGGACCAAAATTTTCCACCAGTTTCCCCTGTTGGCGAGCATTATTCTGTGAATCGCGAATAATGGTTACAAACGCAAGATGGCGTCACCAATCTATCCCATATTACATTGTTGCAAGCGCGTAACCACTGAATTAATCTTGCCGCTTGGGCTGTTGCTCGCTTGGGAACCCTCAAGGCGAGCGGATAACAAGACACGAGGAAATAAACATCACACCACAACCTCAGCTAACACAACCATTGCATATGTTCTATAGTCATTTGAAACCATTAGGCGTTAAATAAAATACATTGTGAGAAGCACAACTGAAAAACCACAGATCAAATAAGTTTATCAAAGGATTCAAAATACTGACCTTGACAGGTAGAGATGGTTTAGGCTATAACCCCAAATTTCTAAATACGCATCTTGCCCTATTTCTACATGAGACCTATCTTTTTGACTAAGTTATTCCACATGCAAATTCTAAAATATTAGTTGTAAAATGTGTATCTCTGTCGGAATAACTAAACTTATTGAAGTTACTTTTAGCAAAGACTAAGGTTAAGCGTGTATGTAATCGTATATTTAATCCATGTACTTCAGATTATGCACAAGAATTATGACTTCTTCAAAGCAAAAACTGTCAAAAAAGCTTTGTACAGCAACATGTACAACATTGCATGCTAAGAAAATATACAGTTTAGTGTTTGTGATAAGATACCAGAACTATACGTTTACGATAACATACCACCAATGTCATTTTTGGTATTTTCTATTGGATCCGTACTCCTGTTTTTGTCATTTAGTTTTTTTTATTCTGCGAATTTCAGTCATGTTCCGATGACTCGCGTATCATTTACTATATAATGTATTATATATTTGTCCCTTCAGCAATACCCACCGGAAATGAGTGCTGTTCGCAGATTGTGTCCCGTTAGGCAGAATGTCGCATTCGGCAGAAAATAAAAACTAGAATTATTTTCAATATAGACACTATGGGTCGTGTTAGGCAGAATGTCGCGTTAGACAGAAGAAAATGTATAGCAAGATATCTATAGTTGCGTTAGGCAGACGAAACAGACTAAAACGGTACAGTAATGTATGCATTAATAATTTAAAGTGAGAACAGGATTAACATGACTTACCTCTACAAGCGATGTTGAACGTAGTCAAGAAAAGCCAGTATTTCTTGATCCATATATTCAGAGTAGCAAGCGTCTTTGTAATCAACTGCCAAATCATTTATTAGCGCATTTAAATTGGTATTTTTGCAGGCTTGATTTCGTTATCGTTAGTAATGTAATGGCGATCTCGGACCACTGGTTGACAACCCGTCAATAACTGCTCAATGCGAATTTGCTTGAAATTGTGGTGTTCCTATAACTTGACGCGAGAAATGCAGCTGTTCTAGGATGCGGCTCCCAAATTTTGAGCGTAGCGAGGAGTTGTAGCCTTCGCAGTGATTAGGTTGTTCTAGGACCACTGTTATCGTTGTGATTAAATAGGGCTATCTTGTAGTGAGACGAAACCCAATTGCTCTCGTAGTAGTCCCGGAACGACACCATGCGAATATCAATGACCGTGTCGGTTGTCGTCGGGATTTGCCTCAAAAACCGCGCCCACGCTGGGTATATCAGGTTAGGAGGCAAAATACAAAGAGAAACGAGACGCCGCACAAATTGCTTAAGCACAGCGTACTGAAGTATATCATATCCGTAGGGCGGCCGAGCGCTCGTAAACTGCAGTCAAACCAAGCATAGGAATATGACGGTTAAGTGCTTAGGCGTAATGGAAAATACAACCACGAACTCGGGCCTCTGGGATTACGACCTGCACTGCCGCTACAGCAGCTTGCTCAAAATCTATATTGATGTCAGTGCCATTTAGCTAGCCAAGCGATCCAATGTTTGAAATTAGTTACGTACACAAAATGCCAAATAGCTTTTCATAAGTTGCTTTTTGGCGCTTTTTCATTAACGCGTGAACTACGGGAATTGCTTCGCCATTCACAAAACAGTGCATTAAATATAGCTGCGCAAAGGCAAAATCAGCTGGTCGGTAGGTAAAGTTCCATCTACTACAATATATGAGTTGTTAAACGGGACACACAGTTTTCAACTTTGACGAGAAAATCAGATATGGTGGATCGGTTTGTTTGAACACGAGATATCGCTCTTGGCTCAAACACAATGACGAAAAGAGGAAAATATTCAGTGCGCACAAAGTGCAATAAATCATACTTTCATCACGGCCGATTAAATATTTGTTTTGACTTATACATTAAAATTAAACTAATGACCGTTTCCCATGCAGTTCATAGTTTTGTGTCCCCCCATGCAGTTACGCATAATAAGAATTATAATATTAGTTATGTTTAGCTTTAATTAAACTTACTTTAATTTTTCCAAAAAATCAGAAACGAAAAGCTTCTTACTCTGCTATACGCGGTATTCTGCCTCGAGAGACACTTTCTGTTTAACGCGACATTCTGCATAACAAGACGCTTTCTGCCTAACGAGACATTCTGCTTAAGGCGACTTATAGATTTGTTATAAATTGATTCTGCCTAAAGCGACAGTACCCTGTTCGCACAAGAAATTTCAAATTTTGTTCGAGAGCTTTTCGAAATTTTTGGCGCGCTATCTTAAATTTGTTTCAGAGCTGCTCGAAGGCTCTTCAAAAAGTATACGAGTACTGGTCGAGAATAACTAGATGTTATTCCATATCTTTTCCATGTTCGTTCGAGAAACGCGACAGCCATCTTTCAAATGGTGTGTACAAATCTTTCACTGATTGATAACTATTAGTGCATTTCACTAAAACCACCAACAAATACAGATCCCTGAGTCCAAACTCTTAAAACTATAATGGATAGGTTGCAGAGACATTACTAACGGTTTAATATACGAATTAGCTTGTGAATCGAGCTGTGTTTAATAAAAACTAAGCCTGAACCGAGGACTGGTCCTGGTTTCTTTAATTACTAGCAGCATATGCAAAGCACTGAACTACTTAGATGCTGTTAACACCTCCTTAAGGAGCATCGCAAATAAGTAATGATGACGCATGTGCAAATATATGGTATGCGATAAACTCCGTGGCCCGTGTAACCTTTATGAGCCGGTCGTTATCGCCAGAAAATATAACTTACCGCTAGGCATTCAGCGGGAAGCATTCCCTGGACTTAAGCTTAGTATAATGCTCATAAGGACTTTAGGCTGTGAATGGAACCCGTATGAACAGTGCAATATCGGAGTATAGTACTAAGCAATAACAAAGGCATAGTACAGCGAGAACGGCATAGGATGAATGTCATTGTTTCATTCTGTAATAAAAAAGAGAACAGCAGCAGCAGCAGCACAATTATCACAGTGTCAGAGCACCAGAGACATGAAGTCGGGTCTTGAAGGCATACAATGTTGACGCTGTTACTACTGACTCTTCTAGTGCGTTCCAAGGACCAATCACACGGCATGCAAACGAATATCGTCGTATATCTAGGCGAGGCACCTTCACTGTACGTAATTGCAGAACATGACCCCGAGTCCCAGCATCGCGAGCGTAGCTGAACACTTCATCAAACGGAAAATCTACCAAATTGTGTACGATTTTGTACATTAGTATCAAATCGGCTCGATGACGTCTTGTTTCTAGCGATTGCCGATTCAATTCGGTCATTCGTTCCGTATAAGTCATTGACGCGAAACTTTGTATCATTCTGGACGCTCGCCGTTGCACCCGCTCAACGATTTGGATATCCCGATTCAAATATGGCCGCCAGGCACAAGACACATATTCAACGTGTGAGCGAATTAATGAATAATATAGTGCTTGGTATGCTCTTTGGGTCAGGTAGCAGAACGTTCGACGGACAATAGCCATCATTTTTTCGGCTTTACTGTTGCACATCAAAGTTACACTGGCCAGCACCGTTAATACGGCGCGTCGCAACATCCATTAATGCCTACTGGCTGGGCATGAAAAGAATAAGTCGAAGTTTAGATCGCCAGACACAGAAATGTAAGCCGTTTCTAATATTTTTATGCCACAAGCTTAGCTTGATTCGGGATACAAAAAGAGCCGACACGGTATTCGGCACAACAAAACCATTATGTGTCACTTTTTCAGTATTAAATTAATCAAAGCCCTGCAATCCACCCAATGCTTCTAACAAATTATTGTTGTTCTTTCGTGCAGCAGCATAAATACATATTATTAGAGGAAACTAAAGTAATGAATAGGTTTCAAGGTAGTATTGATAATTATTATGTCAAAAACTTTTGTCCTACTTTGTTTAAATCCAAACATAAAGTCTAACCGTAGAAAAATATGTGCCTTGTTTTATGCAGCCAACCCATTGACACTCAAATAACCTCCGTGGCTGCACGTTTGCGAAAATAAAACGTGGACAGTTATAACTAAAGAAAATCAGACTATCGCTTGATTAACCCTTTCCAGCATACAGTCACACATTTGTGACAATGTAAATCGCCACCCCGATGCACTAACTGATTTTATCGCACGGTGTTCGCTTGCACGTGCGTTGATGTCCGCACGCTATAAGAGGTTTCTTACGGAACTGAGCAACATCTAGTAAATAGCGTAGTGGTTAACGCAAGAGGCTCGTATATCAACTATCCATGTTCAATATGGTCAAAATTGCACGAATTACGTATTAGTTCATGCGGGAAAGGAATAAACATAATGCAAATATTTTCTATTTAATCCTCAATGCCACTTGCAACCGTGAGATCTGTTATGTCAAGCAATAGGGTGGTATTTTGCGCGTATAGTCAGAACCAACATTACATATTATTGCCTACGGCACTGCAATTTCAAGGATAGATTTCCCGTTATTGGAAACTACTTGCCATACATAGTCCAGCTCAAGCACTTCCAAATGATACGATTAAATGTAAAAAAATTATCTACTAGAGGCGGAGACACTGTATATACTGAGCCATGTTTAAGTAAGGCCATTTTTGTAAGTACACAAAAACAGATTTGGTACGACAAATTAACATTATTTTAAAGTTTCAAAAGATGAGGATAACAGGTAAATAACGCATTAAAAGCGAACGCAACAATTATACTAAGACACTACACGTTCGGAACCGCACGGCAGCTTTCGTTTTCTTGATTTATGGTTTAATTCCGAGTACGACGCGTCTTTCAGTGCGGGAACTTTCCGTGTTTGTAAGTTTGACAAATTTTGTTTGCCAACGTGAATGCGACCAAGCTTCGTGCCAAAAACATCATGACTGATGTTTTTCACCTTTTTCACCTTAAAGTAATAATTACTGACTATAGAACAGCACCATGCCTTACCTAAGAAGCATCACATGTACACAAGGAAAAAGGATCATAATTATTGCACTAAAGCGTATTAAACATTAAGTATTAAACTATTACAGTATTATAAAGTATTACACTAATATTAAACATTACTCCTATTTTTCAAAAAGCTTCATTAAGAAAAAGTGTTGTGGCGCTACAGCTTGAAACCGGCACTGGCTACACTTTCACAAACCTATCATCGTATCCTAAAAGATATGTAGGTCGCATGGTTTTTTCGTTGGCAGAGGTTGCATTTCGCATATTATTCAAATTGTGCCTTTCTCCAGAAATCTTTGCCCTGTGTGTACACCACTCACTACAATAATTGTCTAAGTAACAATTATTGTATTTAGCCAATTTTTGCGCCAACATGTCTAACTAATGACGTTACTTAGCCACTTATTGCTCCCTGTTTTTGCTGTTATGCCGCATTTCATAAGGCAAATAAACGTATAAAATGTGAATTTAGCCAATTTTGATCACAACGTTTGTTGTAAGTCCAAATCTAAAAAAATGTTACTTAGCCATTTTTTGCCCGGAGGTCCTCAATTGACTAAAGAATTAAGAGGGAGCGAGCGAGCAAACAAAAACAAACTATCAAATTACAAAATAAATTTTATTTCCCCACGAGCAAGTTGCGAGCAAGCAACGAACAACTAACTAGCGAGCGGCGATTAACTGTGGCGAGTACTGTAAATTATATAAGTTCGTTAATGGTAGGTGATGTTCGTTGGCTGATCAAGTCGGTTGGTAGTTGCTCTGGTAAAGAATGTGTAAAGTGTGATAGAACGTGAAAGCCCACAATTTTTAATTTTTTTCTCCACTGATTACCAAGACATGGGAAAGATGGCTTCGCTAGAAAATTTTGCTGTGCGTTTTTAAATAAATTGGTTATTTCTCAATCGATTGCTTGCGCTAGGTTACAAACTCTGGAACATGTAAACCAAAAACTTACTTCAGACGATTGGGAGGTCAGTGTATGCTAACCTCCTCCAAGAAGTGACGGCTAAGCCCAAAAACCGGTCGTATCGTTTAAAACGGGTTATTTTTATAGTATAGAAATATGTCTTACCGTTCCCTTATGAACTCTTGCATAGAGCTATTATATAGTATTCTGTCAACAGTTTTCAACAGCTTATCGCGCTGTTAGTGTTAGGTAAATAAATATAGTTGAGTTCTTTAGTTCAAAGTTTGGCCTAGCTGATGCAATCACTGCAGTTATTCTATGGAACTAGTGTATCAAAAATAGCACTTCCAGGATCAAACGAAATTTTTAAACAATTGGCTTGAAAGGGGTAGAAAAGCCAAATTCACAATGACAAATATTTGTGAGGAGAATTATATTCTGTCATGTTTACAAACGATATAGTTGTTTTCCGGCTTACCTCCACTCGCAAGGTAAGGCTGGTTGGGAATACCCCAAGGTTACGGTCCGGCAAGCCTCTCTAGGTTTCCCGAGAGAGTACCTTATTAACTCGAAAATATCAGCAAATCACTAGAACTGTCCATTCCTATGCACCGCATAATAACTGTCTGTCATTGTTACACGTTGGTAACGTAGAAAAAACGAAAACACACAGTAAGTTGTAGCTCGCTATAAACCCTGTTTTGCTACCGTGTACTGCGTAAGTAGAAAAGTAATGAGCATTTTGTAATGCAATTTTCGAACATCTCAACGGCCAGCAGGCTGATGCCCTCATGCTACAAGGGCGGAAAATACCTTCAACTGACCCCTTCGAGTAGAGTTTTTGATCCAATGAAAAGGTCAATACTTTGAACATTTTTAGATATTTTTAGACCGGTTGTATATTACGCAGTCTGGACATTTTTGTCTGACACGGTACTATTTAACAATGTAACAGACAATCATAAAATTTTGAAATTACGCATGTATGCGTAATGTAATGTCATTGTTAATAGCATTTTTATGAAATTATTTAAAGCAAATATTTTACTATTGAATTTTAAAATTTAATATTTTGTACAAGGCGCGAAAGATATATACATATTATACTTTACAAAAAAGCACCTTATCAGTTTTAATAAAACGCTCACCTTTGTCTGCTTGGGAACTTTCATAGCAAGCTTAAACAAGTCGTCAGATGCCAAACGAGAACGTCGCAATATCAAATCAAATCTAGGACCTATCTCGGCCAGCTCTACACGCGGTAACCTAGATGCAGATTTCTTCAACAATATTCTGAAACAAAATTGGTCCCAAGCATAGATCCCCAAATAGTAGGCACGGCGGTCGGCGAATTCCCAACTGCAGTAACGGGCAAACAAAAAATAAGTGCGCAAAAAATGAGCGCGAAACACAAACGAACGTTACATCGTTTGTTCAAACACAAACAGAATTTGACGTATTTTTGAACGAATATTTTTGCATTCGTTTACGCACTAACGCAATACTCAAAAGAACGTTCTAACGTTATGTAATATATGTTACATACGTTTTTGTGCATTTATTTCTGTCCGTGGCTTAACCTTGAAAATTGAACTTTAATGATACTTGGAAATAGAAGCGAAAAAGTAATAGAACAAAAATTTTAGATATATATGCCTAGCTATGTAATATATTTACAGATACATTAACCGCCACAAGATAAATACAGAAAAGAAATTCGTTTGGATTGTGAAATATCGCAACCTTAAGCCTGGACATAGCCAAAAGTAATAAAAGGGGCAACCAGGGAATAATATTTGCCATATGTATCACAATGATACTTCGGTATTCCTCCAAATTTCTGGCGATTCTAACTGACAAAAAAGACAACAGTCACTCATGTGAAACCAAAAATATCTTTCGCCGGTAGTTGCTAATCTTCACATTATCACATTAGCTGTTGGAATTTCAATGACTGGATTTACAGATACATTAACCGCCACAAGATAAATACAGAAAAGAAATTCGTTTGGATTGTGAAATATCGCAACCTTAAGCCTGGACATAGCCAAAAGTAATAAAAGGGGCAACCAGGGAATAATATTTGCCATATGTATCACAATGATACTTCGGTATTCCTCCAAATTTCTGGCGATTCTAACTGACAAAAAAGACAACAGTCACTCATGTGAAACCAAAAATATCTTTCGCCGGTAGTTGCTAATCTTCACATTATCACATTAGCTGTTGGAATTTCAATGACTGGAATCTTGTAAAGAACCTGCTAATCTAGTAAAGTGTACAAGCTAAGCATCCTTGAGAGTTACACCGATAAACAACAAACATCATCGTTAACAGAATACGACCCAAGGTAAAAATTGTCTATTCTTACAGTCTACGGGCACAT
>JASANE010014991.1:0-87251 GCA_030248225.1 Trileptium ribeirensis
CAGCAACAACAACGATGGTTACGGCGGCGGCCACAACAACAGCAACATCAGCAGCGTCGTCGAAAGCAACAATGGTGGTACCCCTTGTGGGTGGGGCTACTGGGTCGGTCACTGCGACTGACCCTGAATATTTTTTTGAAACATATGTCACTGATACCCACTCGGGTATCAGTGAAAAGATGAGAACAGTGACTTTGACTGGACAGCCTGCGGTACTCGATGAATCGGGGGTGGGGGCTACGTCCGGACTTGTGTCGGACACGCCTGCTGTACCCGGTTCATCGGCGGGGCTTGTCCTGACGACCAGAACACTTGGACTGTTGTCGAAAAGACATGTAAATATGTGTCCCAAGAAAAAATGGTAGAGACTTTTCCGAAGGAGCTTAAAAACTACGGTCGACAAAAAGAATTCAAAAAGGAAGACTCCTGCGCAGAAAGGACATGGCCAGTCTGGCGCAGCTAAAAAGCAAGCCCGAAAAATAACGGTGCACCATGAAGGCACCAAGTACGCCTAATATTGTATATAAAACAGCCAAAGAAGGATGTTAAGCAACAAACATCTAAAGTTGGCTCGTATAGGAAGGCTGCGGTTAGTGCCTTAGTCGCTGTGATTGTGGATAAGGCCAATCCGATGAAGCCCATGACAGATGAGGAAATAGATGAACTATCTGCACGTGTGATAGCAAAGATAGAAGAAGCATCAAATGCCAGAGACCTTGATTTTGAGGACTCTGGCTTTACTAGAGGTTTTTACAGGGTTACCTGTAACAACGAAGCAACTCTTCAATTTCTGAAAAATGTCATTGAAGACTGGGAATAGGATGCCTGAGTGTCCACATAAGCAGGTTCTTCTCAGTTCTGAGGTTGATCTTGGTCAGAACCCCACCTTCATCCCCACTTTGGGACCAAGACTACCTCCTGAGGACCCGGAAGAGGTGAAACGAAAGATTGATATTCGCAACTCAGTTGATTTAAGGGGTCCCTGACTCTGGCCCTTATTTTACGAGACAAAGAGAACACGGACGGATATTTGGCTTCAGGGTTCTACCTGAAATACGTGATCTCATTATACAGAAAGGTGGAAGACTGAGATATGAGATGACTTATATCCAGTTCTTCGATCCAGATCTTCATAGACCTTTGGGGCAGGCTCCAGTGGGTTCTGGCACTTGAGCCTAACATACCTCCCCAACCTCGCCCCAGCAACCAGTAAATTAAAAAGTTAGTCAAGATAGTCACTGAAAAACTATCAAAATGAATTTATAAATGACTTTGACAGTCTTTCAGATTACGTAATTGTCAGCATTCAAGAACAGGCCACATAGAATTAGAAAATAGAATTAATAAGCTTTCAGGACAGTTTATAGTGCTGATTCAGGAGCCCTGCCTTACGGGGGGAAGCCCACGCCAGCACGGTCTGGATGGAAGGTCAAATGATGATCAGACTTGTACAGGTACCAGGACTTGCATTTGTACTTCTGCTGGACTTATTGTTAGCACTATACTACCCTTGACAAATAGGGGCTGTACGGTTGTCAGGATATGGGGCTGTGCATTTGATTTGGGAATTTATAGTGTAGGGTCGGGCATCCTCATATCGCCTTTGACTGAGAGGTTGCCAGGAAATGACTTGATTAGACTAGTTGATTTTTCAGGCAATAGTAATTTACAGATGTAATTGGATGTGATGTTAACGCTCACAACAGACTTTGGGGTAGTACAAATGACAACAGAGCAGGGACTGATTTAGCAGAATTTTTATTGACAACGGACTTATGTGTGGTGAACAAGGGATGTTCCCCCACGTTCGTCATTAGGAATAGGTCAGAGGTGATTGATGTCACATTAGCTAGCAGTTGTTTAGAAAGACATATTAAGCAGTGGCATGTGATACAGGACTATTCGGGATCAGACCATAAGTTCATAGAATTCAGTATGGACTTTGGCATTGATCATGTTGAGAAGAAATTGAATGTTAGACGTATTGATAGGATGCGATTTTATGACATACTGAGAGAAAATTTAGTTGAGTTGAACAGTATCAATATTGATAATTGTGAACAGCTGGATTTGGCGGTTGGTATGCTAACAAGCGCTCTATATATGGCGGTGGAAAGTAGCTGTCCCTCTATGGGCGCGCGTAATTATAAGAATTGTTGGTGGAATGATGAATTAGCTAGACTTCGGAAAAAGGTAAAGAAAACGTATAGGATGGCAATGAGTCATGGTGATGATAGATCTTGGAATAGATACCACTCCCTTCAGGCAAAATTCAAAAAGCTTGTTAGAAAGAGAAAACGGCTTCCGTGGAGATCTTTTTGCGATTCAGTGCATAAAACTCCCATGTGCAACAGGCTTCACAAGATATTTGGCAGGATAAATCGGACGATTCTGGGCCAGCTTAGGTATCCTAATGGCTCTTATACAGAATGTGATAGAGATATTTTAAAGCTACTCCTGGAGGTTCATGTTCCATGTTTCACTCCCTCTGAGGACGAAACTGGACGACATGACTTGGGGAGGCTGGTAAGGATACCCAATATAGAGACTTACATCAACGAGGTGGTTGATTTAGAGAAGATTAAGTGGACTTTAGGACGTCATGGAGACTTTAAGTCTCCTGGACCTGATGGTATTTATCTAGTCTTCCTTAAATCAGGAGGCTCAGCAATACTTTTGGCGCTGGAAAGGATTTTTAAGGCCAGCCTTAGACTTAACTATATTCCAGTTCTTTGGAGACAGACCAAACTCATCTTTATCCCAAAGCCGGGTAAAGATGACTATGCTGAGCCTAAGGCATTTAGACCCATTAATTTGTCATCTTTTGTTTTGAAGACTCTTGAGAGATTGGTGTCAGACTATATAATACATGACATTTTGATCAAGTCCAAATTACATGATAATCAACATGCCTATCGTGAAGGAAGGAGTACCATATCTGCCCTTCAGAATATTACGGCATGGATCGAACAGGAAATGGTTTCTGGCAAATTTATTCTTGCGGTGTTCCTAGACATTACTGGAGCTTTTGACTGCGCAAAATTTGAGTTCATTCTAAAAAGCATGGATGAATTTGGTATTCCAAATTTCATCAAAACTTGGATTCATAAATTATTGAGGATGAGAGTTATTGTAGCTGAAAAGGGACAAGCCAGACTGGCGGTCAGAGCGAACAGGGGATTTCCGCAAGGAGGTGGTGTTCTTTCCCCCGTGCTCTGGTGTCTAGTGGTAAATGATATTATTAACAGACTTTATGTTAACAGGGTGTTGTGCGTAGGATATTCTGATGATCTAGTTCTTCTGACATCTTCAAGATGTCTAAGAACTACTTGCAACAGACTTCAGCGGTCTCTGGATGAGCTTCATGCGTGGTGCTGTCCTAGAGGCCTTTCTGTCAATGCACAAAAGTGTAAGGGTGTAATTTTTACAAGGAAAAGGAGGTTGGACGGCCTAACGGATATTCGCATTGGAGGCGCAGTTATTCCGTTCGGTGATAAGGTTAAATATCTTGGCCTATGGTTAGACCATCGTCTAACTTCGAAGACTCATATTGAAGAAGCACGGCTTAAGTCCTTTAGAATTCTCTTTGCTCTTAAGAGGTTTATTGGAAGTAACTGGGGTCTTCGTCCTCAAGTTATATATTTCCTTTATAGAACAGTTGTTCTCCCAACACTCCTTTATGGGGTAATTTGTTGGTGGCATAGGATGGAACTGGTTACTTATCGAAAAATGTTAGAAAAGGTCAAGCTATGACTTGTCGTATGATAACTGGTGCTTTTAGATCTACACCAGTGCGCGGCATTGAGACAATTTTATGTATACCGTCTATTGATATCTTAATCAAAGAAAGTGTGGTTAAAGAATACATAAGGCTTAAGAACCTAGGCCTTTGGCAAAGCAATCATGCATTGGGCTCATCTGCTCATATGCATATTCTGACCAAGAATGTTGGAAGCTTATTGAACCTACCATGTGATACTATTAGCTCCATAAGACATAAACAGAATTGGAGTTGTAATGTCTGGGCTGATATTAGGCAAGATGACTTTGACTTGCTATGTTATACGGATGGGTCGGTCATTGAGAATGGTCTGAGGCGATGTGGTGCAGGTATATATATACCGGGTAAAGTAAGGGAATCATTCCCCCTGGGTAGCCTGACTACTGTCTTTCAGGCAGAGGTGCTGGCCATCGAAAGATGTGCCATGATAACAGATGGTTTTAGACTTAAGAATAAAAAGATAGGTATTTTTAGTGATAGTAAAGCTGCGGTGCTGGCTCTCGGGAAAAGGCAGGTTAAATCACTATGCACCCTTGGGTGTGTGTAGTGGCTTAACAGACTAGGTCGAAACAATACGGTGACTCTGGGCTGGGTAAAAGGGCATTCCGGAGTATTAGGTAATGGAATAGCTGACGAATTAGCTAGGCACGGGTCTAATATAAAGACTCTAGGACAGGAACCTCATGTACCTATTAGCGTTACTGTAATTAAAACGTGGCTGGAGGAAAGGTCTTTTATAGAACATTGTAGGAGATGGACTAATAATACTGATTGTAGACAGACTAGGGTTTTCTTTGATAAACCTAATAAATTTAGATCAAAATTCCTTTGGAAACTGAATAAAGACCGTATGAGAATAGCCATACATTTTTTGACAGGACATGGGACTTTTAATTCCCACTTATACAGAATAGGTTTACTGGATAACAACTTGTGCACATTCTGCGGAACTGAGCCGGAGACTGCTCAACATTTGACAATGAACTGCTTAGCCTTGAGGGACTTACGAAAGACATTCTTCGGAACTGAGACTGGATCAAGAGGATGGACATAAATTAAGTTTATCTAGAATTGTTGGGTTTGCGAAAGTGTATTATACGGAATAGAACTTTACTAGGACTTGGGGTGCTGAAAAGGGCCTTTTTGGCCTACTCAGGTTTCTTTTTATACCCCATCAAACCATCTATCTGATCTACGCGAGTTCAAAATCCGCTAGCTCAATCAACTCCTAACGGATTCATACCAGCAGCCTAAAAATCCCTAAAACCCTAAAGCCCTAAAGACACTCAATCAATCATCCCAACCAAAGAACAAAAACAACAAAAACAAACAACATAAATCATAAAAACCGCTTACCTCAACCCAAAAGACAATATAACACGACATAACAAAAAACGAACAACAACAAAGCCGCTTAACCTCACATAAAACAACGAACATAAATAGCACTCATATACAAATAACGAATATCCCAATCAAGCCATCGTGCCAAAATACATAAGCAACAACATCGTCGAACACACAAATATATACGATCAAGATAACATATATCAAACACGCCTATCTATCAAAATATAACAAGAACGATAAACAGAATCCTCAAGATGATGCCAAATGCCTTATGCCAACGTGTTATCTAACCAATACATATACCAAGCGTGCCTTAGCACTACAATCATATGTATATAGATGATATAGATATCTTACTCTTATCTATCTATCTACTCCGAATTCTAAAAATCCTGCTGCGCTCAATCAAAACCTCCAAGATTCATACCAAGTACATGCCCTAAATTCCCTAACTCTGAAAAGCGTCCAAATATTCACTTCAATCAATCTATCTCCAACCTCTAAAAATTACAAAATACAACAAATAACAAACAGTACATAATATCATAGAAAAGCTCGCTTATGCCTTTCAACCCAATAAATTAATCTAGCACAACATAATCATAAAAACGTATACAATGCAACAATCGCGCGCTTATACCTCACATAATAACAACGAACATATGAATATAGTATGCGCTCATATACAAATTTAACAATATTTCCCAATCAAGCGCTGATCTTGCCTGAAAATCATATAGCAACAACATCGTTCCAACGTACACAATATATATACGATCAAATAACATATATCAAACACGTGCCTTATGCTATCGAAAAATTATAACAAGAACGATGTAATACAGATACTCAAGAATGTGTATCCGATATGCCTTTATGGCCAACGATGTACGTAAAAGCATATAATGCCAATACATATACCAAGCGTGCCTTAGGCACTACAATCATATTATATAGATAAATATTTTATATCTTATACACCTTACAATCCTACTTGCGAAAGTTTCTACAAATTCTTGCTAGCTTCAAATTTTCAAAACCTCTGAATGATTCATACCAGTTGCATGCCTAAAAATCCTGAACTTTTTCTAAAAGCGTCCCAAAATAAGTACTCACTCAATCTATTACTGTATGAAGCACAACAAAGTATACAAACAGTACATAATATCATAGAAATGCGCGCTTTTATGCCTGTTCAACCCAATGAATAGACAATTATAGCACGACATAATCATAAAAACGTATACAATCAACAATAGCGCGCTTTTATACCTCACATAATAACAACGAACAGTATGAATATAGTATAGCACTCATATACAAATGTTAACGAATATTTCCCAATCAAGCGCTGATCTGTGCCTGAATACATATGAGCAACAACATCTTCCAACGTACACAATTATATATACGATCAAGATAACATATATCAAACACGTGCCTTTATGCTATCAAAATTATAACAAGAACGAGAGTACGCATATATAATTTTAGCAATGTATGCCAATATGCCTTTATGCCAGCGATGGACGGAACACCAGAGTGCCAGACATATACCAGTGTGCTTTTTAGCATGACAACAATTATATGCGCACAGATGATATCAATATGCTTACAATTCCTTTACGATTATCCATCAACAATCAGACGATGTCAATTACCAAACTATGTGTGCAGTGAGTTTCTAGAAAATTCCTCTAGCTTCAAATTTTCAAAACCTCTGAATGGATTCATACCAGTGCATGCCTAAAATCCTGAACTTTTCTAAAAGCGTCCCAAATAAGTACACTCAATCAATCTATCTTATAACGAAACAAATCAACAAAATACAACAAAGAATACAAACAGTACATAATATCATAGAAAATCCGCTTTTATCCTGTTCAACCCAATGAATAGACAATTATAGCACGACATAATCATAAAAACGTATACAATCAACAATAGCGCGCTTTATACTCACATAATAACAACGAACAGTATGAATATAGTATAGCACTCATATACAAATTAACGAATATTTCCCAATCAAGCGCTGATCTGTGCCTGAAAATACATATGAGCAACAACATCTTCCAACGTACACAATTATATGATACGTATTTAGATAACACATATATCAAACACGTGCCTTATGCTATCAAAATTATAACAAGAACGAGAATACAGAAACTCAAGTATGTATGCCAATATCCTTTATGCCAACGATGTACGTAAAAGCATGATAATCCAATACATATACCAAGCGTCCTTTAGCACTACAATCATATGTATATAGATGATATAGATATCTGTATACACGCTTACAATTCCTACGATTATCCATCCGGAAATATCAAGAAACGATGCCCATCTATCCAAACGATGTCGGCGTGCAGCCGAAATATCTAGAAAATTCCTGCTAGCTTCAATTTCAAAACCTCCTAGATATATACCATTCATCCTAAAAATCCCTACTTTCTAAAAGCGTCCCAAATATACACTCAATCAATCTATCTCCAACCTAAGAACAAAATACAACAATATACAAACATACATAATCTGACTAGAAAACTGCGCTATCCTTAGACCAATAATAGACAATATAGCACGACATAATCATAAAAACGTATACAATCAACAATAGCAGCGCTTCTGACCTTCGCATCAATAACAACGAACATATAATACATATAGCACTCATATACAAATTTAACGAATATTTCCCAATCAAGCGCTATCGTGCCTGAAAATACATATAGCAACAACTCCTCTTCCAACGAGTACGCGATATATATACGATCAAGAGACCTTATAAACACATACCCATCTATCAAAATATAACAAAACGATAATACAGATAACTCAATATTATCCAAATCCTATGCCAACGAACGTAAAAGCGAAGCCAATACATATAAGCGTCCTAGCACACAAATATATATAGAAATAGATATAACACAATTCCACGATATCCATCCGAAATATAAAACACCCATCATCCAAACATCCCACCAACTTATCCATCCAAAAAAAACAACCACATAAACACACCAGCCACAACACAAAAATGCAAGTCGGTTACATAACGGGACTCTAGAACCTAATTACTCCAGACTCGTGTCGTTTACCTATATATATATCAGGGAATAACCGGAACCGGAACCAGCAACCGGAACCGTTCATTTAAACCGGATCCGGAACCGAAACCTGGTCTTCGAAATTTATATATAGTAAAATAGATGATGGAAGAAATGAAGGTATATATAGTGGATTTAAAATGCATTAAAAATAACTTTTACATTAAATTTAATGTATAGCGATGGTATTATTGCCTTTTGAAACTTTAAAGAGACTGAGGAAGCTAATAATGTTTATTTATCGATCAAATATGTCGGTTTTTGGACATTCAGAGCAAAAAATGTCTTCCACTATACACAATTGCGTATACTGCGTCAAATCGAATGTGCTTACAAAGCTTGGAGCGTAGAATACATGTATAATTACATGCATAATTATGTTAGCCAAGCATACCCTAAGTACTCTGCGTAAGCCATACTCTGTTACTGAGTTGGACCGGTTTAATTCAAACGTATCCCACAGACTTCTGGATGTGTAAAATAGCTGCTACAAGCATCGACCTGGCGTTGATTTAACAAACTTCTGCAGGTTATTATGAAAAATTCCTGCTCTAATTATGTGCCTTACTTACGTTTCACACGGCAAATTGGTTAGTTAATCTTTTCTTTTGCTTGGTTGTATAGCTTGATCATTGTATAATATATATTACATATGTTTGGATCACAGGATGAAGCAAAAAACGTGGAAAATTTCAAACAAAATTTTTAAACCGGAATTCCGGTTCCGGTATGGTTTTTGCCTTTGCCGGAACCGCAACCGGAACATGATTTTCGCCGGAACCAGAACCGGATATATATATATATATCAGGGAGTAACCGGAATTCCGGTTCCGGCGAAAATCGTGTTCCGGTTGCGGTTCCGGCAAAGGGCAAAAACCATACCGGAACCGGAATTCCGGTTTAAAAATTTTGTTTGAAATTTTCCACGTTTTTTGCTTCATCTGTGATCCAAACATATGTAATATATATTATCCAATGATCAAGCTCCAATACAACCAAGCAAAAGAAAAGATTAACTAAGCAATTTGACGTTTGAACCGTAAGTAGTGCACATAATTTCAGTTGGAATTTTTCATAATAACCTGCAAGAGTTTGTTAGCAAATCAAAGCCACGTCGATGCTTGTAGCAGCTATTTTACACATCCACAAGTCTGTGGGGTGCGTTTCAATTAAACCGGTCCAACTCGGTAACAGAGTATGGCTTACGCAGAAGTACTTAGGGTATGCTTGGCTAACATAAATTGCGTCAAGCACCCGCCAGTGCGCTTGTAAACTTTGTACATCAGTCTAAATTGAAGTAAACTAACGGTATCTGCAACGCAGCCAGAAACTGCTTTCTTGGCAATGACCTGTATTTATTGAAACTGTGCGAGCAGTATCACAGTTTGTCTCAGTTATGGCATTCTGATCAGAAAGTTATCATTATCATCTAGCTTACGGGCACTGCTTGCACAACGCTAGCCTAAACAGTGTCTGACAACTGATCAAAAAATTACCTTATATCTAATATTTTCTCTTAGAATTATATAAACCAATAATTTTAAACAATACGGTGACTCTGGGCTGGGTAAAAGGGCATTCCGGAGTATTAGGTAATGAAATAGCTGACGAATTAGCTAGGCACGGGTCTAATATAAAGACTCTAGGACAGGAACCTCATGTACCTATTAGCGTTACTGTAATTAAAACGTGGCTGGAGGAAAGGTCTTTTATAGAACATAGTAGGAGATGGACTAATAATACTGATTGTAGACAGACTAGGGTTTTCTTTGATAAACCTAATAAATTTAGATCAAAATTCCTTTGGAAACTGAATAAAGACCGAATGAGAATAGCCATACATTTTTTGACAGGACATGGGACTTTTAATTCCCACTTATACAGAATAGGTTTACTGGATAACAACTTGTGCACATTCTGCGGAACTGAGCCGGAGACTGCTCAACATTTGACAATGAACTGCTTAGCCTTGAGGGACTTACGAAAGACATTCTTCGGAACTGAGACTGGATCAAGAGGATGGACATAAATTAAGTTTATCTAGAATTGTTGGGTTTGCGAAGTGTATTACGGAATAGAACTTTACTAGGACTTGGGTGCTGAAAAGGGCCTTTTTGGCCTACTCAGGTTTCTTTTTATACCGCATCTAAACTCTTATCTATCTATCTATCTACTGCGAAGTTTCTAGAAAATTCCTGCTAGCTTCAAATTTTCAAAACCTCCTAATGGGATTCATATAAACTGCCAGTGGTTTAATATTAAACTAGTAACACGTAAACATGGGTGACGGAGGCATGGTGGTTAACAACGGCGTGAATAGTGCATACAGCTTGTGGAATTTCTAACATTTTTGGTAACAGTTTAAAAGTAACATACTCATTTAAATCGAGTAGCTACACCTCATCTTCGAATTTTCACCATGAAAACAATTTTAAGAAACTGAATTTATTATGTAAAATAATGTTCGACTGCGACTCGGCTGCGACTGATCCGGCTGCGACTCGCCACCTTCAGTGGCTCGTCTTGCCTCCGTCAATAACACACTTAATAATTTTTAACTCATTTTTAAGAGACTTTGCTTAATTTTAAGAGAATTTATAAAGGTAAGTAGATCACTCGTGTACAGTCTTTTAGAAAACGTGAAGATACATGTTATGTCAAAAAATGACCGAGATAGCACGAACGGTTGTCGAGATATGATGAACTTAAGTTTCCCCAAGTCAATTTTAAGAGAATTTGCTTAATTTTTAAGGAAAGAGATGAAATACGTCAATCAGCTATATACAGCTGTTTAGAAAACGTGAAAATACATTTTATGTAAAAAAATCGCCGAAATAGCACGAACGGTTGTCGAGATGCGATGAAAAAGCTGAAAAAATGGCAAAAATCCCTAAGTTTGAGCAACATTTGCTTAATTTTGAGTACAAAGCAATTTTCGTAGAAAAAAGTGCTCAATGAAAGGGCACTCCGCAAGAGAATATGCAACACGAAGAAAAAAAATTTCTAAAATCGGCCCAGGCGTTCAACCTGCAGACCTGTCTGTGACAAACAAAAAAAAGTCACAGAGAAAATTGAAATTTTGCGTCTAGTATATTGATATATACTAGTAACACGTAAACGTGGGTGACGGAGGCATGGTGGTTAACAACGGCGTGAATAGTGCATACAGCTTGTGGAATTTCTAACATTTTTGGTAACGATAATAAGAGGAAGACATGAAAACGTCTAGTTATTTATACAGTAGAATGACAATACATCTATCAAGTTGTACCCATCAATGAAATTTAGTCCAAATCGGCCGAGTCATTCAAAAGTTATAACACACTTAATAATTTTTCACTCATTTTTAAGAGACTTTGCTTAATTTTAAGAGAATTTATAAAGGTAAGTAGATCACTCGTGTACAGTCTTTTTGAAAACGTGAAGGTACATGTTATGTCAAAAAATGACCGAGATAGCACGAACGGTTGTCGAGATATGATGAACTTAGGTTTCCCTAAGTCAATTTTAAGAGAATTTGCTTAATTTTTAAGGAAAGAGATGAAATACGTCAATCAGCTATATACAGCTGTTTAGAAAACGTGAAAATACATTTTATGTAAAAAAATCGCCGAAATAGCACGAACGGTTGTTGAGATGCGGTGAAAAAGCTGAAAAAATGGCAAAAATCCCTAAGTTTGAGCAACATTTGCTTAATTTTGAGTACAAAGCAATTTTCGTAGAAAAAAGTGCTCAATGAAAGGGCACTCCGCAAGAGAATATGCAACACGAAGAAAAAAAATTTCTAAAATCGGCCCAGGCATTCAACCTGCAGACCTGTCTGTGACAAACAAAAAAAAGTCACAGAGAAAATTGAAATTTTGCGTCTAGTATATTGATATATATAAAGTTAAATGTACGCCTCCGGCTGCGACTTGCCACCTTCGGTGGCTCGTCTTGCCTCCGTCAATAAATTATATTAAAATTGCCGACAACAACATATGAGCAACTTACGCGGTTGGAAATATATATTTGATGTGCGGTAGCTTGATCATTTGAAAAAAACCAGACCAGCCGTGCCTGAAAAAAAAGAATTTGGCATAGATTAATTGTTGTTAGAGGCAAGACAATGGTGTGTAACCGTCGGTTATTTTGCGTCTAGTATATTGATATATATATAAAGTTAAATGTACGCCTCCAGCTGCGACTCGCCGCCTTCGGGGTCTCGTCTTGCCTCCGTCAATAAAGTTAAATGTACGCCTCCGGCTGCGACTCGCCACCTTCGGTGGCTCGTCTTGCCTCCGTCAACTATATATTATTTGCTCAATCGCGAGTAACTTTCGATATTAAGCCAAATTTAGCTTAATATCAGTTTGATACAATAACGTCCGCCCTGCGAGTGTAGTAGTCAGTAACACCAGTTATATCGAATCAAATAGAGAACTATGAAGCTCGTGTCAGACGTTCACTAATAGACAACCCTTCCAAACTGCCACATAAAACACGTATCAAACCCGCATTGGCAAAAACGTTTAATATTTACTTAACACTGCAAACTTAATGAGACCGGCAAACAGAAGTGGGCATTTAGTAACGCTCGAGCTTGGTGCGTCTTGACAATATTAATATAAAATTTATATCAATATATGCGTACTTGATGATACGGACCTTCCAAAGCTTTAATATTAACTCTGAACTTTCATATCAGCTACCTGGGAAAGCTAATATAAATTAATACGAACTGTTGGCCGCATCTATATCCAGCGTTGTGCACTCGGCTAGTCCAAAGAACATCTAATAAATTGTGCTGTACGGAAACATCAATAAATGTATACCTCTATCTACTTAATATTAACCTGGCGGTTGATTAAAAGAAAGTATTAATTCTATATTGGAGAGGAGTACTCGGAAGAGACGTGGCTTAAGTAAACAAAACAAAAGAAAAGCTAGGGCAAGGGGTAAAATGAGGGCGGAGGTCCCTGGGTGATGGCCGTAGTGCCATATGAAGTTCGGATTCGGACTCGGTACGTCCGTCCTAGTATTTTAATATGTAACAGGACCGTATTCGGTCAACAGGGGAAAAATGGGCTCTTGGGGGACGGTCCATGTCAAATTTTTCAAAAACGAGGGTGTTTTAAACGGTTCCCCTGGGTTCGGGGCATACTTTTCTGGGGTGATTTACATATATTTGGGTTAGTCTTGACAAGGGGACTCTAATGAGGGGTTACGCGCCGGTCATGGTGTTATTTCTAAGATATTCGCATGAGCGGGTATCTAAAAGTGGGCGCAGCGGGACCGGTCCGCTTTCAAAAGAAAGCCTCGGGTTGGTGCATCACGATGGTGCCATATATATAACTTTGTGACTAATATTCGTGGAGTTATTCAAACAATTGTATTTTATGGGCTTACATACATTTTTAATTGCTCATAAGTCCGTGGATCCGGGTCGGATCTCCACGAAATCGGTCTCATTTGAAAGACCGAAAAATTTTCTATAAGAAAGGTTAAGTGATAAATTTTCGAATTCCCAACGGTTCCGGAGATATGAACCGGAGCCGATACTTTCGATACCAAATTTTCCTAAATTTTAACTTTTATTTCTTATCACAACCAGCGAGATCGAACGCTGGTAAATAATATTTCATAAAGCACTGTTAATTACCAGTGTGGCGATAACTAACGAGCACTGGAAAATTTTATAATTCGGGGTTGAACTTATATAGTCACAT
The DNA here is from genome assembly GCA_030248225.1 of Trileptium ribeirensis. Classification (NCBI taxonomy): domain Eukaryota; kingdom Metazoa; phylum Nematoda; class Enoplea; order Enoplida; family Thoracostomopsidae; genus Trileptium; species Trileptium ribeirensis. The sequence goes on from JASANE010014991.1 coordinate 13,959, forward strand.
CTTTTTGTGGTCCTCATTCGTGAGGACGGTCGTCACGGGTGTCCGTCACGTTCAGTTATTCCAATAAAGAATTGTGACAAATTTCGTGGTCCTCCCATTCGGGGTAGGGCTACACCTATACGTATCGGGTCGGCGGGGATTCGTACCGTCCTATATTCCTACGAGGTCGCGTATGGCAAGGGCTCGCCATACTCACGTGCTGTACCTATACAATACCAGTTTGCATGCCTAAAAATCCCTAACTTTTTCTAAAATCGTTCCAAATAAGTTACACTCAATCAATCGTATCTCCAACCTAAAGATTACAAAATACAACAAAGTATGACAAACAGGGTACATAATATCATAGTAAAATGCTGGCGCTTTTATGGCCTGTTCAACCCAATGGAATAGTACAATTATAGCACGACATAATCATAAAAACGGTATACAATGGCAACAATAGGGCGGCGCTTTTATGACCTCACATAATAACAACGAACAGTATGAATATAGTATAGCACTCATATACAAATGGTTAACGAATATTTCCCAATCAAGCGGCTGGATCGTGTGCCTGAAAATACATATGAGCAACAACATCGGTTCCAACGGTACACAATTATATGATACGATCAAGATAACATATATCAAACACGTGCCTTTATGGCTATCAAAAGTATAACAAGAACGATGGTAATGACAGATAACTCAAGTATGTATGCCAATGATGCCTTTATGGCCAACGATGGTACGGTAAAAGCATGATAATGCCAATACATATACCAAGGCGTGCCTTTAGGGCACTACAATCGATATGTATATAGATGGATATAGATATCTGTATACACGCTTACAATTCCTTGACGATTATCCATCCGTGAAATATCAATAACGATGCCCATCTTGATCCAAACGATGTCGGCGGTGCAGGCCGAGATACTGAAAATGCAAGTCGGTTACATAACGGGACTCTAGAACCTAATTACTCCAGACTCGTGTCGTTTACCTATATATATATCAGGGAATAACCGGAACCGGAACCAGCAACCGGAACCGTTCATTTAAACCGGATCCGGAACCGGAACCTGGTCTTCGAAATTTATATATAGTAAAATAGATGATGGAAGAAATGAAGGTATATATAGTGGATTTAAAATCCATTAAAAATAACTTTTACATTAAATTTAATGTATAGCGATGGTATTATTGCCTTTTGAAACTTTAAAGAGACTGAGGAAGCTAATAATGTTTATTTATCGATCAAATATGTCGGTTTTTGGACATTCAGAGCAAAAAATGTCTTCCACTATACACCATTGCGTATACTGCGTCAAATCGAATGTGCTTACAAAGCTTGGAGCGTAGAATACATGTATAATTACATGCAACAATTATGTTAGCCAAGCATACCCTAAGTACTCTGCGTAAGCCATACTCTGTTACTGAGTTGGACCGGTTTAATTCAAACGTATCCCACAGACTTCTGGATGTGTAAAATAGCTGCTACAAGCATCGACCTGGCGTTGATTTAACAAACTTCTGCAGGTTATTATGAAAAATTCCTGCTCAAATTATGTGCCCTACTTACGTTTCACACGGCAAATTGGTTAGTTAATCTTTTCTTTTGCGTGCTTGCATTGGAGCTTGATCATTGTAAAATATATATTACATATGTTTGGATCACAGGATGAAGCAAAAAACGTGGAAAATTTCAAACAAAATTTTTAAACCGGAATTCCGGTTCCGGTATGGTTTTTGCCCTTTGCCGGAACCGCAACCGGAACATGATTTTCGCCGGAACCAGAACCGGATATATATATATATATCAGGGAGTAACCGGTATTCCGGTTCCAGCGAAAATAGTGCTCCAGTTGCGGTTCCGGCAAAGGGCAAAAACTATACAGGAACCGGAATTCCGGTTTAAAAATTTTGTTTTGAAATTTTCCACGTTTTATGCTTCATCTGTGATCCAAACATATGTAATATATATTATCCAATGATCAAGCTGCAATACAACCAAGCAAAAGAAAAGATTAACTAAGCAATTTGACGTTTGAAACGTAAGTAGTGCACATAATTTCAGTTGGAATTTTTCATAATAACCTGCAAGAGTTTGTTAGCAAATCAAAGCCACGTCGATGCTTGTAGCAGCTATTTTACACATCCACAAGTCTGTGGGGTGCGTTTCAATTAAACCGGTCCAACTCGGTAACAGAGTATGGCTTACGCAGAAGTACTTAGGGTATGCTTGGCTAACATAAGTTGCGTCAAGCACCCGCCCGTGCGCTTGTAAACTTTGTACATCAGTCTAAATTGAAGTAAACTAACGGTATCTGCAACGCAGCCAGAAACTGCTTTCTTGGCAATGACCTGTATTTATTGAAACTGTGCGAGCAGTATCACAGTTTGTCTCAGTCATGGCATTCTGATCAGAAAGTTATCATTATCATCTAGCTTACGGGCACTGCTTGCACGACGCTAGCCTAAACAGTGTCTGACAACTGATCAAAAAATTACCTTATATCTAATATTTTCTCTTAGAATTATATAAACCAATAATTTTAAGTTTCCTACAGAAGAACATGCAACAAACGTATGTGTAGTAAAGGGAGGCGACTGGAGACAGAGCGAAAATGTGTATTCTACGTTCCAAGCTTTGTAAGCACATTCGATTTGACGCAGTATACGCAATTGTGTATAGTGGAAGACATTTTTTTGCTCTGAATGTCTAAAAACCGACATATTTGATTGATAAATAAACATTATTAGCTTCCTCAGTCTCTTTAATGTTTCAGAAAGGCAATAATACCATCGCAATACATGAATTTTAATGTAAAAGTTATTTTTAATGCATTTTAAATCCGCTATACCTTCATTTTTTCCATCATCTGTTTTACTATATATAAATTTCGAAGACCAGGTTCCGGTTCCGGATCCGGTTTAAATGAACGGTTCCGGTTGCTGGTTCCGGTTCCGGTAAATTTCGGTTCCGGTTATTCCCTGATATATATATATATATATATCTGGTACGGTTAAATTTGTTCCGATTACGTACATATATACTCTGATTTCAGCTCTTTTTCAATTATTTACGTATGTACCCGGTGATTTCTGATTTGTTGTAATTATGTACTTATACAACTGTATTGATCTTGCGAGGTGTTTCGATTACTGGTTTACGTATATACGGTGGTTCCAATGCAAACCCGGAACAATTCGGTGCAAATTCAACGGATGCGATGCAAACCAATATCGATTTGGCAACAATCAAATGCGACGCGACACAAACCGAGACCAATTCGACATGAATCACGAACAATTTAACACGAATCTTGAACATTTCGGTGCAAATCAAGAACGAACCGGTACAAATAAAGAATTAACCGCTGCACATCAAACGGTGAATACATGGAACCAGCTACAAACTCCGAGCTCGACAACAAGTTTCGGTACAACCGAAAGCGTAAGTGGATACAACCGAATGCGAACACCGTACGTAATAACGAATTTCGGGGCGTTTCAAACGATGAGCACATGGAACCAAGTGCAACCAATAACAACCGGTGCAGTACAAAACCATGCGTATGGATATTACGGTGCAATACCCATGGTACCACAGTACAATCAAATTCCACTCGCGGGAAGCAACTGGATGATTAATCCCGGTGCACCTTTGGCAACAGCAACACCTTATGTATGCCAATACCGTCAACCACAACAAGCGCTTAACAACAACGAGTCAAACCATGAATCAATTATAAGAAGCACAACAAACAACGAATTGATGACCAAAATGATCGAAGCGTTGATCAAAGTGGCAACCAAAGAAACGCCACCAGTTCCGAGTACAACGCAACAATCAAACGGTCAAGCGATTCAAGATTTCTCGGAGAACGAAGGTCGAAGTCTACAACCGGACAAGGGCGAGTCAAGTTTCGAGAAATTTCGAAAAGAACTTGAGAAAGCGCTGGCTTAAGACGGAATAGATGACGAACAAGAGAAGTTGTGAGTGCTGAAAGCGAAAATGCGTGGATGGTGGAAGAATATTTGAAACTATTGGCGCTCGAAAATGCTAAAGAACTTAGCAACTACAACGAATTGGTCACAAAGTTGAAAGAACGATTCGGTATTCCGAAAACGTTGACGAATCACATGATCAAGCCAACAAAGTCTGCGGCAAACGGGAACGGTCAAAGATTTGATGGACTACGGGTCTATGCAGCAAGACACCTGACCACGAAAGGCATGCCTGAACTAATTCAGTTGAAGAAGTCCTCAAGTCCGCGTTGATCACCGGGTAGAAGAATGAAACCCGAAATCGATTATGCGTGACAAAAGAAGAAACCTTTGCAATATTGACAGAGAAAGTTGAAGCGGTGGAGAGTCTCTGTCAACAAATGACGCAAGGATTAGAACGCGTAAGCGAACAACGACCAAGATATCGGGAGATCCAATCCAATCGACCGGGTCAACGAGACCAAGCATGGGTCAAAGGATAGGGCGACCCAGAATACAAAGACCGCAAATGCAATGGCGACCGCACCGTTGGAACAACCAACCGATGCAACCACGACGACCACCATGGGTAACGCCGATACCGATGATAGCAATGCAAACTGTGATGAATTACCAACAACCAATGCAACCGTACTATAGACAAGCGGAAATGCAACAACCGATGTTGCAAACGATGCAACCCATGCAAGTACCGCAACAATCGATGCAACCGCAAATGAATTAAACAACAGCAACAAAGAATGACAATACCGGTGGCAAATCAACAGCAACAGAACCGACAAATGCTGATGAATCAAGCGCCACGAAGGTGTAACAATTGCGGAAGATTGGGCCATAGAACGGAACGATGTGCTTTAAGAAACGCGGGACAAAGTACAACAGAAACCCGAACGGAAAATCAATAACAGAATCAAAACAGATATTGAATACTGCCAAGTCGACGGGATCAGTCAAACGAGACGATGAACAATCAACCATCAAAAGCGATCAGATTAGAAAGAAAAGAGAATATTCAAAAGGAATCCAAGAAAATGGAAGATATATCCATAGACGAAAAGAAAGAAACGTTCATGGAAGTGAGACAAGTGGATCAATCAGAAGAACATGAACCGTGCAAAGATCCGACATTTCTGTCAAGGTACTACATTAGCGCGTACCTAGAAGGAAACAATAATCTCCGGGGTTTGGTCGATACGGGATCGCAAATAACGATCATTAGCGAACAACAATACGAAAGACATTTCAAGCATCTACATCTCAAAGAAACCGCACTATGCGCAGTTGGATTTAATGGGGATCTAACAGAAAGAGCGGTAGGGTACTTCTTCGTACAAGTCCATCTCGAAAAGAAAGTACGGAAGATACGGTTCATTGTAATCAGGAACTTTCCGAAAGTTGCAATATATGGACACGATTTCCTGGCAGCATTCGAATTGGTGATCCACTACCAACAACTACGAATCACGATAGCACATTGTTGGAGAAATGAGGAAATGGGATCGATCAGCCAAGAATTCACCTTTGAATTCACCTTTGAACCAGGCGACCTTCGACAACATCGGGAGACGCCGCGACTTTCGCCCGGGAAACCGTGTTATTGAAACCCGGTTTTTTCGACAATCGAATCAAAAGAATAACGATCATCGGTTAGCATGGCCCTGAAACAGGGCGGCCAAGCGACACAGGCTACAGCTCAGGAAGGCACCCGACGCATGGAGACGCGACTTGAAAACCGGGACCGTTGGAGCTTCCCACCACCGCTGCTGGTAGATTGTTTAAGCTTTCGACAACTCGATATGCAAATGAATGACGAGCGCAGTCAGGCATGGATGTAAACGGGAACGCAATTTGTACATGTGACCACGGATTCTATTATCCGTAACAAACTCGAACCAGTCGTCTATTGGTAAATACTACGGTGCCGCGGATGGCGTTGAAGAGCAAAATTAGGTCAGCACGGAAACGACGTGTTGCAAGTGTTTGTAAGCCCAAGTATCGCATCTTCAGCAGTGGAATTTTGCAAGGAGCACGTTTCGGTATTAAATATCTAGCCGCATCACTTACTTCAAATATTGTCGATAAAATTTTGTTCTAACAGTGTGTTACGTTACTAAAATTAATTTACGTGGCTAGGTATAGACGAAACCAAAAAAGGGCAAATCTTTCCATCTTTTTTAGAATTTATTTCTTCCATGATGCCTGGATCCTAGATGATCTCAAGGCATTCGAACAAATTGTTTAGCAGTCATAGACACTCTTTTATCATTGTTATTTTCGTTGTGCGTAACCACGCGATGCTGCTACACCACGCACTCCCATTTCCTCTGTCACATCGCACAAATTGTATACCTGTACGATAAGAATGTATGATTTCATGTCACCCTTGGGACAAAGGGGAGCAGGGGTGGAAACTTATTTTAATCAGCTAATACTCGTTGGATTGTTAAAATTTTCAGCGATAATGACTCGTCAACAATGGGCGTCGTTTCTATACTGAGCATAGATGTTCCAGAAAACCGAAATAATAATTCTCAAAGCAATTTATTTGTAAAAGAAATTAATCGTTTTCAACCGACAGTTCGGATTTGCACAGAATTTTAAAATTTTTGTAATTTAGTTCGTAATTGCAAGCATATGCGGGTGGGGTGTGAGGGTGGTCAGGAGTAACGTAAATATGACTTTGCTTGTCACACCCCTAAGAGATTGTCAATAGGTGTACAGCGTCGGTACTTGTGTGGTACGCATCTACAGTACGCGCAGAAATGACCGTGGCATTTCGACCGAGTGGCTCACTCGAGATTTCGGAAGTATTAAAACTAGTCGGTAGTGGAACTACATTTGTGAGCGGAGCTTGGGTTGTGGCATTACGAATGTGCTCAATTTTATGTTCTTCAAATAACTACATTGCATATGGCTTTATCATTGGTAAAAATATTATATTTGAATTCTTCGACCCAAAAAACCTATAATGGTTTGATCGAAACGATTCTATTTCAATAAATAACGCAAATATTGCAAAATTCTCCATTTTAGCTGCATAAGCTTAACTAATTACTAATTAACCACTCAAAATTACTAATTAATCCCAAATATCAGGTGCACACTCTGACATGATAGGCTTTCAAACAAAAAAATTTTTTAAAATCGGTTCAGTGGTTCTTGAGATCCGTCGGACCGAACTAATGAACGGACGGACATCGATCTTTTTAATCCCAGACAGAAAATAAAAACGCTTCGCTTCGCTCCGCTCAATAATAATATATTCTATTTTCAGAACAAATTTATTTCCGAGCGAGCGACAGTTATTTTTGGCGGGTACTGTAATGCGATAAGCACTAGGAGTCTAGACTCCTGAATTTCTAATTTTTCTTGAGAGCTGTGATTTAAAAGTTTAGAAGGTTTGGGTTTTAGTTATTGGGGGATGAAACAAAGGGTCGCAAGGTTTTTAAGTGTGGTGTAGGTGGCCGTACTGCCTTTAATAATGTTGTTCATGCATACTCATAAGAAGGTTTTCCACCCTTGAGACTTGGACCCCTCGGGGCAATGTCGATCCCCTTTGGAGGCGGCCTGATCACCCTGAGGGTCCGGAACTCCTCCACGGCAAATTTTGGTAAAAACAGGAGAAATTGGGAAAAACTGGTAAAAATAGAGGGTAAAAATTGGTAAAGCTAATTTGAAGAGTTTATCGGTTGTTGATATATCTCAACTGTGTTTGTGGCTATTGTTTTAGGTCACATTTCCGTGGTTCATGGCTTTCAACGAGCTAATTTCGAAAATTGAAATTTTTAAACGCATATATCTAACGCTAGCGCACGGTAACTATAACTACGAAGTAACGAGAGAAGAATTCCTTCTGGCTGCCCAAGCCTACGCTCAAATAACGCCGTTAGAAGTTGCGATCATGTTTCAGCTGGCTGAACTTCGACATCCGGGGAATAGTCAGGTAATAAAAAAATTTGAGCTTTAGCTTCGCCCTACAAAGCATAGTTTTCGTCCTAATACTGTACTATACAAAAATAGATAAGTTGTTAAGAAAATTGACAAAAATTGTAAGCGAAATTGTCGTTTGCAGATATATGCGCACAATCATAACAATTTAATTAATATATACGTGGTGAAAAATTGCAAAATTATTGCAAATTGTTAGAATTATTAAATTATTTAGTCATAATTTTTTACAAATAACTGATATTGGTGATTGGTATTGGAGTAGTGAAAGAGGTTTGGTTACTGGTTATGTTGCGATCTCTTAGAATTTTATGCGTTTACAATGCAGGGACCGCAAAGGTATATCGAGCTCCACCAAGCTTTCGATGTAGCTGAAATTCTGGATTCGCCGAAATCTTGTGCCAATTAAATACCATACCGGAATCGGGATTTTGTAAAGTCATTGTTTAAAATTTTTCGCAATTTCGTGTTTTATTATATACATTTTTAAATGTTTAGTGAACCTGTTTCGTGTAACGATCAGGCAAAAACAAAAATTAAGCTCAACATCAATTTGCCTTCCAAATGTGATCATCGCAAACACTTTTCATAGCATTTCGTTACCTTTTCCCTGTATGGACTGTTCAGTTAGCGTTATATTAATAAAACGAAAGTCGTGCGGTAGCTTGTGGTATCGGTTTATCGGGAATTGAGTGTACTCCGAGGACTGCGAGTATTCGAGCAGTGAGCTTACTTCACCGATATGCATAGCAGGGCATGACACGCTGAGATGAATAAATAGTACAACTACAGTTTAAGTAACATCTCTGCAACGCAGCTAAGAACTGTGATCCTGATAAGGTTATTGTATTGCTAAACATGCTAGTGTATAGCAACAGCTTGCTACTATTGAAGCACATTTATTGTTAGGCAAGTAGTCCTCAGCAATTTTGTATAAAACAGCCAGAGATTCTTGTGTTTCCCAAGATTCCTGCTAAACTGCGTATAATAACGGTAATGTCGTCTAGTAACTCAGGCAGCAAATAATCTGAGTGAAATGGGCTAGATTCAAGCAATGAGTGGTGAATTACAGTAAGTGTGATAAGTTTACGCAGCGATGCATAATGGAAGACTGGGCTCTCCAAATTGTGTGGGGGCCCTGGCATTTTTCGGTTCCCCCTGGTTCAAAACAGGTGCCCCCGGGATCATGTTTTGGGCTTCCCCGGTTCATTGATTCTTGGCAAAATTTTTTGTTTCCTGGCGGTCCAAAGTACATCAACTTTAATCAAAATTTGTACTGAAATTCCGTTCTGAAGCCAAAAATTTCGCAAATATTGTCAAAATTCGTTTCAAAATAGGTTTTTCTCTCTATCAAAAGCGTTGTTTGCGTTTTTGATTGCTTGCGCTTGTTGTCATGCAGTGTTTCTGACACGATTTTTAACCTTTTTCTCTTGGCAAAATGCCCCCTGGCAAAACCCGGCGCCCCCGGTTCGGAACCAAGGGGCTCCGGTTCCTGCCTCCCTGGCGAAATTTTCAGCAAATGGAGAGCCCATGAAGATAATTTCGTTTTGCGGCGGACAGTAAAAACTTAGGAGATGTTATCGATCAATAAATCAAATCGTCATAATTTTTTAGCTTCTTCACAGTCTCGAGAGACAATATTACGTAATTGTACTTAGCATTACATTCAAAGCAATGGGACCGTCATTTGGCAACACATTTCAAAACTATAAATCTTTCTCTATATTTAGTCACAGATATAGATTTATAGCACCAGGTGTCGGTTCCAGATTTACAGTTCCGATATCGCTTCAAATTGACAGCTCCGGTCCAGGTAAGTCTTAAGTTAATTTCCATTTAGGCTTTTCATCGCTACATATCCACTTCCCGCTCTTTATTGATAGTGTGCATCTGTCCCTGCTGTACACAAGCTTGTCATTCTACCGGGCCATACTTGGTGGTGAAAATGTATCTTTATGTTGTCATTTGGCTTGGCATTATATTGGTCAAATTAATCGTTTAGCATATAATGCCGATGGCTGAGTATTATGTTTCAGCGTCTTCACTGCTATGTGTAAAGTTCATATGTTTACACATTGCGAAATCTAGATGTGGTCTTTTATCTAGAAGTTACCCGTTGACACTGGTGGTAAGCCAGTAAACGTCACACTGAATTGCCGAATTCCAATTATGACGCTTAATTACCATCCATTGTTATAGACCTACACGCATTGTCTCGAATCCGATATTCGTGCTGTATTTTCAGATTATTCAGACAATCAACGATCAGTGCATATCCAATTTAGATTGACCTAATATCTAACCAAACGGTTTTTAATACAGGTCGTATTCCAAGACTTGGAGCGCCTCGATCCAGAACGCCTTAAACGAGTCTCAAACATTGTTCGCCTTACAAATTTGAAGCTGGTCGAGTCGAAACACGATCGTGGATTTCTAGTTCAGCTCCTCGAGTCAGCCTACCGGTTTACGTTAGGCGCGATTGCCGGTGCAGCTGGTGCTACAGCTGTGTACCCGGTCGATTTAGGTAAGTAGCTACTGCTAGTTAGCTTCCTCAATTTATTGTGTTGTTCAGCTTTGTGACCGTTGTCTTCCCAGACAAATTTTTAATATTTTTAGAGGTCGTTTCTAAACCGTCTTGGACCGAATTTGTGTTGAATTAAATTGGAAGCAAAAGTTATTTATACTTTTCGTGAAACTAATAATCTCGCGGCTCACTGTATATATTAGTTTTAGAAATATCTCTGTATGTTCACGATAAGCTGCAATGTTGTCATCGCTACAGCAGTAAATTGATCGTGCAAGTTTGAAATGTTACTCGTACAAAAACGATTTCTTCTGCTCTGCTTTTAATTTAGTTGCATATTAGTTGGAATTATATATGATTTTGACAGCTGCAAAAATGTAATGGAATACTTTCACCAAACAACTATATAATTTATATAGGTTATTTCTTGGAAATTTATAATTTAATATATTTCTACTTAAATTCGTTTCAACAGCTGCAAGGACAATCGACTATTATAAGAATTGATGACAACCTATTTATAGCTGCGGATTCTGAAAGCTTGAGGTACGCAAATATACGTGCCTCGTGTAATAATTCCTTATCTGATATTCTTTAGGCTCTATTTTCCTAAATTTGTTTATGTTTCTTCAGTTAAAACCCGTATGCAAAATCAACGAACCGGTAGCTACATAGGGGAGTTGATGTACAAAAATAGCTTCGATTGTTTTCGTAAAGTAATACGTCACGAAGGGATCGTAGGGCTTTATCGGGGTCTTCTGCCGCAGCTGGTTGGTGTGGCGCCTGAGAAGGCTATAAAGTTAACGACAAACGATTTTGTTCGCGACAAATTTACGTTCGGTGGTAAAATTCCGCTTTGGGCCGAAATAATTGCCGGCGGGTGCGGCGGTGCGTCGCAAGTCATGTTTACGAATCCGTTGGAGATTGTCAAAATTAGGTTGCAGGTAAGCAATAATTATTAGGCCAATAGGCACCTGCTTAGTTTGTAATTTGAAAAATCAGTAATTAATATTAAACTAATACAAACAGATTAACAATTAAGAAATTTAACAGGCGCGAGAATCGAATTTGATTTCGTTTTGGTTTCTGTATATGTATATTGTAGCGCTCTCTGTTTGAAAGGAGTCGCGATCTGCGAAACTATGCTTGAACCTGAGGGTTTACAGAAACCGGAACTTCACAGTGCAAGATTTGTAGAAAATTTTTTGCACAATTTGTGCATTCTGATCACAGACGGATTAAAGCAAACTGCGCAGCAGCTGAGTTTTATTAGCTAGCGGCTGCTATGGTAAGCGACTTTATATGCAGGTTGCGTTGTATCATCTGTGTAATCGTTACGTGACAATCTATCCAGTGTGACGGACATGATGACATTTATTTTGCTCTCTTATAAAACCGGAACAGAGCGGTAGCTTATTTTATGTCAGTTACGAGGCCTGAGCAATAATCTGAGGCATCAATATACTGTCACCGGAATTATCGCTTCCGAGTTTACATATTTTATAAGTACATTTTGTATTGTTCCAGAGAGCGTCTACAAACCAAGGCATTGATAATTTCTACAAAATTAAACGTGAAATAACATACGGTACGAGATAGAAATCACTGTCTCATTTTGGGCAACACAATTCGAGCTAGCCGCGTGCGAGTGACTCGCTCGAGATTTTGAAACTATTAAATTTAGTATTACATATTTTTAGAACAAATTTCTTTCCACGTAAAAACTGTCGTTTTGGCAGTTTATTTTTATTTTTCGTCGAAGTTATGTTCTTTGACCATTCAAACAATAATTGTGACTCCGTTTTTCATCGCTTTTGACACCTTATTACCGTATGGTTTGAGCTAGATTCGATTATTTTTTGATATCATTAAGAGCCGTCCTGAATCGGTTTTATTAGGCACTGTCTTGAGTTAGCATATGTGTATAGCGACTAATTCATTATCAAAGTCTTCTTTAAGTTAAAATAAAAGATTTTTAGTGCGAAATTGTAAACCTTGTACATCAAAATTTTAAAACAAAAATTAAAAAAGTCGAAAAATGAATGTTATATTTTGTAACTAACATTTTGAGGAAAAATGACACCAGAAATCTTATACCCGCTCCCTACCAAAGACTATAAACGTCTTAACTGCTATTCGCCAATATAGAAAACTTAACCATCCATAACTGCCTCCAATAGAAACAGTCGCGAAAAATAATTGAATTTTGACTATCATAATTTCCGATTAATGACTCAAAAACAATTATATTTAGGGCCAACACGGCTGTATTTTTTTTCTACACATTTGTAGAAAAAGATGTAAAATATTTTATATATTAACAAAATAATTTATTTTAATAACAAAAGAAAGAAACCATAGGGTAATACTGTAATGTCAAAAAGGAGGAAAAACGGAGTCACAATTATTGTTTGAATGGTCAAAGAACATAACCTCGACAAAAAAAATAAACTATAGAATAAACTATAAATAACCAAAGAAACCATATCCTTCGATTGGTCTCTCAATTCACTGAAGATTTTGCCATACGGCATGAAATAGGGGCACCTCTCGGCTCAGCCTGGAGCTTCGAAATCAAAAAATATTTTAGAATTGGTATTTTCAATGGAATAACGCTGAATTAGTTAATAAAGTTCCTAAGAAATGTTGCAAGAACATCTTTAGTGAGATTAAAACAATTTTTAAACTAAATGTATTTTTACGCCGTTTGATGAAGTTTTTTTACTTTAGAATAGGGTTTTAGTAAAAGTCTTGTCATGCTTCCTGTCAGATGATGGGGCTGATTTTGTCGGGGGAAGCTAAAAATTTCGCAAGGCTTCATGAACCGCATGGAGCCTAAAGGTATGCCTGGGCGCACTGAAAATACCAGGCAGCCAGCACTAAATAATTTATAGAATTGGTAGCACCTGAGGAGATCATTTTGAAAGTAGACGGTCTTCATTTTTATCTCATGTCTCCCAAAAGCGTATCCATAGCATCAAAAATGACAATAATGTGAGTTCGGCGGTTGATGTTTTGTAAAATCTGAAAAAATAACTATGACGAAAAATAATGCTTGTAAATGCGGGGTTCCGACGAGGTCTCAAAAATGTGGTTCGGACTCAGTTACGACATTGACGGAAACGGACAACCCAAAAGGTCACAGGTGAAGATTTTTCAATTTTTAGTTCATTTAGAAACGGTCTTCTACTTCGGCAACAACAAATAAAAGTCATATTTTAAGCAGTTACGGCGTCTCAGTGCTGCATTTTTGATCATGCATTTTTTTATGAGGGGAAGAGGATTATACGCTGTGATAATCAAGGGGGGTGTAATTGTTATTCGGTTAATCTCCGACCACCTCGGAGCGTCGCCGATCCTCATTGGAAGTTTCCCCTGAGGCTTCGCATCCTCGCTAACTAAAGACGCCCGCAAAATTTTGGTAAAAATTTCGGAAAATTCTAAAAAATGGACGTAAATTGACAAAATATGTGGGGATTGCAAAAATTAAGAAAACTTTTAAGTCCCAGAAAATTTCGAACATTTATACACCCAGACGACCTGTGCCCCCGCCAAAAAAAAGAAATAGCGCCGGCTATCACCTGGGACTTCGGACCTCGTGTCGGTATAAATTTGGACTTTTTAAAATAACGAGTTATCTAATTTTCATTAGCACCATTACAGATTTCGTGGTCGACCAAAAAAATGGGGTCAGAAATGTATCAAAGTGGACGCGTTTGAGAGTATGAAAGGTCACCGATGGGGATCGCATTTGGTCACATAGGGTAAACCTTGCTTCTCTCTATTTTGGGAGTCAGAGTAAAACACTTGGAAACTCATTGCATTGCTTCGTTTAAATTTTAAAAACAAGATTGATTTGCCACACAATAACAATAATAATAACAGTACCAACAAACTATTGAGGACAAAATTGATAGCTAACTAGCTAGTTTATTGCACATCTATACATTTATATGGAGTACGTTTATACAGTTTCAGTGAGAATTGTAAGCTAAACATTGGCGAACCGCTCCAGAGGAACTAACAGCAGCCGTGCATTTGGTTTCAAGAAATCTTCATGAACGATTTGCTTTTATTGCTTGTATATAAATAGTGTATATACGTGTACGCAGAAGAATCGGCTAGTAAACTAGTTATATAATCATGTGTTTGGAACAGGTGCTTTGCTATACTATTTTTATGCATATTTTTCTCATCAGGTTTTTCCGCTGCCCATTCCTGACAGATTAATATCCATGTTATAGGTTGCTGGCGAAATTCACTCTGGTGCGAAAGTAAACGTCTTCACCGTTTTGCGTGACTTGGGATTCTTCGGGTTGTACAAAGGCGCCAAGGCATGTTTTCTTCGTGATATACCATTTTCGGCCATATATTTCCCGGTCTATGCCCATGCAAAGCTCGCCACAGTTGACGAGAACGGACACAATTCACCGGCATCGCTGTTTGGATCTGCGATGATCGCCGGCGTTCCAGCAGCTGCACTGGTGACGCCCGCCGACGTAATCAAAACCCGACTACAGGTATGTGGATCCGCAGTAATGTGCTTTAAGCACCGTTGACTCCACTATAATGCTTTGAGCCGTTATGTTTAGTCGCGCATCTATGATACGTTGATCCAAGAGATTTTCATGAAAGGCGTGTAAAATGGTTTTTTAAAATCAATCTGATTTACGCAGTGCGCTTAAATACTGGCGGTCTTTATTGCAGGCTTTAACTGACGGCCAGCAGTGTTAAGAGAAACATGGGGAAGATGAATCTATGAGAATGTTTAGGTATCGACTGTTTTTATTGAATCGTATTAATCTAGTGTTCGATATTTTTGTTTTTTAGGTCGCTGCACGCGCAGGGCAAACGACTTATAGCGGAGTTTACGACTGCTATCGTAAAATCCTCGCCGAAGAAGGCTTTAAAGCTTTCTGGAAAGGCTCTGGTGCTCGTGTCTGTCGCTCGTCGCCTCAATTTGGCGTCACACTGCTAACCTACGAACTACTGCAGAGAGTATTTTACGTCGATTTTGCGGGCAATCGACCGGCTGGCTCAGAAACTTCCGGCCATAAAACGCTCATGGACGAACGATCCGAAAATCCCGACCATATCGGTGGTTATCAACTGGCAAGAGCCACTTTCGAGAGCATCGAATCAAAATTTGGACTGTATTTGCCGAAATTCGAAGTTAAAACTGGTTCGCATCAGCAATCGACGGCGTTCAAAAAACCGTCGGTGTTACCGGTTGGTCAGCCTGCGGTAAACTTATAAACACCATGCACTCTCCGCGAAATCCGAGCCTGGTGCCTTGTTTTACGCAAATATCCGTTGCGCACGGTATTTTACTGGTATATTTTACTGAATAGATCATAATTGCTGTTGTTAGCAGTTAGTTCGGGAGACGAGATTTCGAGAGTGGCAACATTGGATCGACATTGAATGACGTTAGCATCGTAGTTGACGTTGTAGACACCACGGAATTAATGTTTTATAAAAAATGTTATTGCTTGCTGTTATATAATCATAGGTGTCCATAGGTGGGCTACTTATTGAGACGCCCCCGAAAACTATCCGGAAATTTTACCAATAATATGATATTATTATGGGCAAAATTAATAAAAATTTAAGGTATAATTCGGGGAAATGGTAGAAATGTCAGGTTACCACTTGCCTATACCCACTGTTCCACTGGAATCATCTATCCTACTAAGCCGACGGACCTTGAACACCTATGATAAAGTTAGTATCACATTAGTAAGAATTAAACTATTAAACTTTTATATTAGGCCATATAAATATGGAAATTTTGCAAAATCAGAGTGACTTAAGGCTATTATTCTCGTTTTTGACGTTAAATGTACCATTTTATTATATTACATTTTATGTTATTTTGCGCAAAATAATTTCACACCATATTGCCTATGGTGATCATAATGATTACAGTACCCGCCAAAACATCACTGTCGCTCGCTCGCGACTCGCTCGAAATAAATTTGTTCTAAAAATAGAATTTGCTATTAAGTTAAATAGTTCCGAAATCTCGAGAGAGCCACTCGCTCGAAATGCGACGGTCATTTTTGGCGAGTACTGTATTTGTGTAATTTTGTTTAAATGTAGCCTAGATTGTATTTTTGGTTAATTAATAGATGCCGACGCAATACTTTTTTGGAAATTGTCCTTTAGACTTGATGGTGTTCAGATAGGACATACTTATATTATTGCGATTGTCACAAATTTTTCTTTCACGTTTCTGTAATATGGCTCAGGTGGAGATATGTATGACCACAACCGCAGTCGGTTTTCACACGAAAACAATGTTTTTACGAGTGGTGATCTGTGATTCTAATGGTGAGGTAGGTGATTGCTTTATTTTTGCACTGTTCAACGGGATAATGTTTTTTGTATTCAAAAGGTGATGTCATGAATCGGTCTTGAGCAGACCTCTAAAAATTTTCATAATTTTTTGTTTGGACTGTATGGCTGTGTTCACAGTGCATCCAATCCGATCCGGATTGCACTGTGATACAGGGTGTGCACACTGCATATGATCCCAAATAGCACGCACAATTTTTTTCGGATTCGAATCGGATGAAGTAGTGCAAAAAATAAATACATATACACGTACATAGTTTGATGGTACATAGTTTAGCCGTTTAGGATTGGATCGGATGTTATGTGGACGCGGCCTATAGTTTTGCAGTACAAGAGTATCCGTCAGAAATGACCGCAGCTGCTTGCTTGATGTTCACTCGCTGCTTGAAAAAATCGTTATATCACTGTTTTCTCGTCGTTAGATCGCTCGAAAGGCGACATTGTGGGTGTACTATTTAGATTCGTGTGGATCTACAGTATTTATGTTGTACATGTAGTCAGCTAAGAAACCAGACAATCATATAATTTAGTTTAGGAGTGAGGAGTTACAATATATTTAAAGCCACATCGGTGTATTGGTATACAGTCGGTGTATTATAGTTCTTTATTGTATACATCTTTGCTCTGCTATTTACCTTCCACTTCATTATGACGTCTTTTGGGCGTCGCCGTTAGTATTATAATATAATGTAATATAATATAATGTAGGTTTCATCTATTAAAAATGTGCTCTGGAAAAATAGAAACGCGACATTTTTTAAAGGAAATTGCATGAAAAGCAAATAAGCAACTTCTTTCAGGTATTACTGCAGAAAACAATAGTTAGATTTATTTTGGCGTTGTATTTATCCGACAGTCTATAATTTATCAGTGAGTGGAGGTCATTTCAACTTATCAGATTTATTTCAATTTAGTAGTATTAAATTGTATTGTGGGTTTTCTAAAATATAGTCAGTTGAGAGAAAAGCTTACGATTGCGGTGAGTAAAACCGTATGTGGATTGAACATTACACGTGATAGGTGTTGCTTGGCTTATTGATTATTTTAAAGATTTGTACACACGGTTGAGACTTGCTTACTCTGGCGTGAGGTAGTGGCAGTTTGAGCGATTAAACAGCGGAAACATGCAAACAAAAACAGATGTGACAGCGGAATTGACACTGAATTACAAACGACCGGCTTGCAACTCACGTCGTGGCAGGGTCGACAATATTCTACGAAACAGCTGCTACCGTTGCAAGTTTCTACAAAGCACAGAAAATGCAGCTTCACTAAGGGTATTACACGAGGGCGAATATTGGGGGAGCGGGCCGAATTCCAAGTACGAACCGGTCCAATTCTTAAAAGCGTCAAGTCAGGCGGGCGGACCTTGATTCCGATCGGGCCGGGCCAAAAGAATCCGACCGTTTCTAGCTCTAATGGAAATCGTTCAACAGCAATTATCATGAGATTATATCGCTGATTGTTCAGATAAGCTTACAAAAATTGAAACTCGGCTGGTGTATTAGAAACGATAGAATTAATATTGGGTCTTTCTCGGCATAAAACATCTCTCAAACTCTTGGTGTTTTTTAGAAACTTTATTTTGTTTAATTGACCGCAACGGGAAGTTTAATTCCTGTCTTGTCAACGGTCGAATGGTCTCGCGCATATTGGTTTCACAGCACATATATCCATATATATACAAGTAACACCATTACTATGTTTAGATATATACATTTGTCAGAAGTTTTATTAGGCACATTAAATAAATTGTATTTATGTTCTATATATATATTAATGTATAATATCGTATTATATTTATAGATATAAAAAATATATATGTACTATGCATAAACTTAGATAATAGAGTGTATAATAATAAACTAAGCTTACGTTAGAGCATTCGCGTGCAATACGTAATGACATTATATAATGCAATGTAAGCTACTATATAAAATGACAGCTACCGGTGCAGCTGGGGCGCCTGTTTTTCGCATTTTTTCCTGTAAAATGTCACATTTTTTGCAATTCTTTGTGCTGCTTAAAGCATTGCAGCTGAAGATATAATTATTGCATTAACTAGAAAACGATATAATTAATATATCCATATAGGTGTTGGCTCATGCGCTGTAATCGATATGGTGTGGAAGTTGTGTGATCTGAAATTGACATGAGTGAAAATGTTTTTGTAGTGTCATGGTTGCCGATATTAGGTGGTGCCATCTTTAATTCATCCAGAGGTAATTATATATATATATATATATATATATATATATCAATGTTGTCAGCCTTGTTTTCGATGGGTTTCGGATCGCTGAGGTTTTAGGATTTTCAATGGATTCAGGGTTCAAGATCTCTTATGGTGGCATATACATTAAACACAACCTACTACAGGTGATTAAACAAAATGATAACTTAAAAATGAAACCACGCTCGCTCTTTTTTACCCTTGGTTGTGGGCTACTAGTTAGTATTTCACTATTACTAGCATCAATGGGATGTTTTGTTGTAAGGGTGTAGGCACCAGTTGAAAAGAGGGAATCTGAACCAAATTATGAAATCAACACAAGCGAAGCAGTGGCGAAGTGGCTCTCCTTAACAAGTATTTAATAGTATTATTGCTAATGTGATAGCTGATTAACAAGACTGAGGGTCGGATATTTAGAGGCAAGCTGAAACCTGGGGATCCGGACTTTAGATACTCGCGATGATTACGCCTCCTGGTTTTTATAAATAGATTTAAAAGTGGTAATTTAGATCTTACGTGTATCTAATTTGATGTTCATGTCTTCATTTCAGTGTTTCATTGTTGTTTTTGCTTAAGAGTTGGCTAGAAGGCGTGTATATGGCTATCGACGTCTTAGACGACAGTAAGTAATTATTCACTGTTAAGACATTTCGTGTTAGATCGCTAAACAGTTGCACCAATGTAGAGATTGAAGCCAATTAAGTCACGCGATGGTGTACGAGACGAAAAATGACAGATTATAATCTTAGGCTCTTCTTTTAAATGGAAACATGTTCAGGAAATGGTGTCTGAAGTCGGTGTTGGAGTTTAATCAAAATATTTGATATAAAATACTGGAGTTTAATCAAAATATTTGATATAAAATACAGACTAGTTTGATATGCTTCCGCTGCTGTAGATAGAACTATGGTAAGATATACCGCTTTGAGTAAATGCTATAATAGTTGTGTTTAAAGGGTTGCCATATAAATGGCGGGAATTTATTTATTGTTTTACAGTGGAAACTACAAACTCAAACGGTATACGAATTTGTAACTTTTCGGCGGGTGTTATTTATCTGTTATTTGATGTAAGCCGCTATTTCTACAAAATATGAATTTGTTTTGGCGTTCTCATAGTGGTGTGGTGCACGCCCATTAAGGCCATGACAGCGAATGAATCTGGATATGCAATGACTTTGGCCGACATACTTTTGTTTTGCCAATCACCCAGTGGCCTGTGTAACCGAGTTAAAAAACTTCACCCTTTTTGATCATGTATATGTATGGTTCATTATCGAGCCATGTACTTTACAGCATGCCCCAGTAATTTCCGAAATCATCTGTTGGTTAGACCCCACGGCTTAAGAAATGGTTGGAGATATAATCGTTCAAAGAACAGTGGAGTAACGTCCAAATTTATGATCAGTGCTAGTCAGTCGCTTTTTCAAATAAGTTTTTGAACCAATAAGATGCCTGTCGTTCTGTTTAAGCTCTACGAAAACTTTAAGCTATCAAGGAATAGACTTACAGTTATTGGTATGTACCTTAGCGAAAGTTCCAAGAAACGCCACGGATATATGAACAGGTATGTACATAATATGGTTTCGGTGCAATTTTATATGATATCTAGCGATGTTAAACAAAAGTGCAACATACCTGTCAAAAAGACCGAAGGCATTTCGATGACTCAGCCGTATCTCAGCCTTTACTACGTTCATACAGGTATTGTTAGTAAGAGCCTTGGATGTCATCGACATCACCAGTCTGGCGGTTTAGTAACCGAGCGCGGTCTAACCTAATTAAGGCAGTGTCACGAAATGCTTTGTCATAACTGGGGAGTTGTGGGGTTTGTTTCATATTGTGGGCTTCAGTTTTGTGAAATGTTGCCTATTGCCGTGAAAGTATTTAGCTATTAGCTTTTTGAATGTAACTTGATAGAGAACAAAGATGGATTATAGACTTTTGTGTGAACTTTTACGCTTTCCAAAAACACCGAGCTTAGTATCAGTTGCTCCTTGGTCTGTTGATACCTCGTTTGTTTCCCGATTTTGTTTTTAAATTGTAGTTTTGAATTAATGGTGAAGTTAGTTGGTGTGCAACTTCGGTGACTGACAGTTGATTGTAACGTTGCAGCGCCAAATGGAATATATACGCTTCATGTGGTGGTTTGCTGCAGATTTTTGCATTGGGATCTTTTGACCAGAGGGCTCAAAATACCTGTAACGACCTCCTTGCCGATATAGTTAGCCCTTTTGCTATCGTCCTAGACAAAGTCGGTCCTTGGAAAGCTGCAATCAATGGGTCATTTTTAAGGGACCCAGCTCCTATGTAGAAAACAAATTTAAACATTTATAATCTAAGCTCAAAGCTGATTAGGAATATTTACAGCTTGTACCGAAATAACTCTTGTTGCTTGCTGTTCGTGTTTCATTTGTACGAAGCGAGTGAAAGATTTCTGTTTAGGAATTCACTCGTAATATGACAAAGGGAATTTTTACACAGAGTTAACGTTACAATCTGTCCACTGTTTGGAACTTTTGTCGCCGCATTGTCGCCACTCTGCCGTATTGACAGTAAAGGTCAAACCACCCGTGCCGTAAATAAGTTCC
Organism: Trileptium ribeirensis; assembly: GCA_030248225.1. Lineage (NCBI taxonomy): Eukaryota > Metazoa > Nematoda > Enoplea > Enoplida > Thoracostomopsidae > Trileptium > Trileptium ribeirensis. The sequence goes on from JASANE010014991.1 coordinate 35,607, forward strand.
AGACGGCATATAACACACCCCTAGCTACTTACAATTAATATTTACGGTATCGCATATACTATTAGCTACCATTTTTTATCGAATTAACAGTAACGCACTCTGTTTTTAGCTAATGCGGTGTGTTATTCAATTTATCTGAAAATTTCTAGTTTTGTATCATTAAAATGCACGTTGGCAAGATGATATGCCGCATAGCATCAATAAAACTATAGGAAGACTCAGCGTCCTTGATACGGTCGGAAACTGACAACACCATTAGCTAACTACCCTTGAAAATTTTCATGGAAAACATGGGGTGTCTAAGACACCCTGTTGTCGAGAGTGCGACCGCCACTGTGTGGGGTACATAGGTTCCAAACTATTGTGGTCATTATAACGTGTCCACCGCATTAGTCGTTTCATACACTGAAACCTACCGTACTTGAATAAAAATCTGTAAGCAGTCATCTACATACCTCTTGGTCTTGGGATATGAAAAAATTTAGTTGGTGTGCAGAACAACCAGTTCCTCGAGTTTGCTTTTAGCTTTTGAAAGTACGTCTTCATGGTGAAAGCGAGTCGCGACGTTCTTTATGGTCTGGCTATGTAGATTCGTTTAGCAGGTAATAAGTAGGTGTATATATGCGGTCTCTAATGATCTCAAGTTTGGTCATTGTCGATGTCATTAGTACTATAAAGAATCTTTTATGAGGGTATCTTAGACCGTATCTTACATTTTGTGGGGTACATAGGTTCCCTATTTGATCTTTGCGTAATTTTATGGGTTTCAATCTAATGCTGTAATTTGTTAAACCTGGGAGTGGAAAAGTTTTCGAGGCCTGGCAAAAATGATGAGTTGATTCGTTCGAACGTATCCATGACAATAAACGTCGCTGTGTTGCACTGATAGCAATCGTACGTTGACACACTTTCTAGTATACCACATTGCTGTACCCGAAAATAACAATTGCAAAATAGTATATATAATTGTAATTATGCAAGAACTATGTTACAAGTTAGATGTAGCATGGTGTAATACCGTGCATTCAGGGATCCGTACACACGATTGTACAGATCGTTCAATCAAACTCGTGCTGCACGAAAGTACGATTGAACTGGTTGCAATGGTGCGTACAAATATGTGATTGCCCGGCAGGCTACGCTACAACTATTGCGTATTCGGCTACGGTGAATGGACGAACGTATTTTAGCATGTTTATTCGTTGACCGTTCATGTGTGACGATGTGGTAGGCAGTTGTAGTTACCTATGTCAACCTAGCGGCTTCTTGGATTAGGTTGGTTCTGTGTAAACTAGGAATTTCTGGTTGCGTACCCGACCTTCACCTGGGTGTATGTGCTCGGTGATAATTCACTGCAGCAGTATAGGTACAGTGGAGTGTGCTAATATTGAGCATGCTATTGCAGTGAAATGTTCGCTTGGTTGCTGCTAAATTCTCTGTAGTAAAAAGTAAAACTGAGATGCAGTAAAAATGTTTTAGTAGTGATTTTTTGTTTTTTGCCCAAAGCGATTGCATTATAAGCCTGCTCTACTATATATTATTGGGTATGCGTTTGATTAGTTTTATGTTTGCGTTCGAGCTTTTGTTGTTGTTGCTTTATTTGGTTGCTACAAAAATTATTACAAATTTAAAGTTTTGATGTGCTTAATGTTTTAAGTTTTGCGACAATTTTCGCTATACCTATTCGTTGTATATTGTATCAGTGGAACAGGATAAAGCAGATTGAATTGTGTAAAAGTATTTTCATCCTAAACGTGAAACGGGTTAAGTTTTATGTAATGACAAAGGTTTAAAGCTTTTATCTAAGTTGAATTTTTGAGATTCAATTCAAACCGCTTATAATTTAAAACTGTGCCGGTTTGCACATTGTTGAATCGGATATCCTAAATCGGAGTAACAGATTAAAAGTGCGATGTTGCAACAGCAGCATTCTTTTGGATTAAATGTAACATAAAGTGCCTGTTGCGGTGTTCACTTGATGTAAAACTTAATCATGTCTCTTGCGATGGTCACAATATTTGCAAATGTGCGGTCATACGTTTTAAATTTTGAACTAAAAATTTCGATGCAATAATTTTTAAACAGCTATATTTGTTGAGAACAAGCGATGCTTTAAAATTCAAATGCATATTTTTTGCAGTATTTTGCTACGTTTTGTTTCATAGTTTTCCAATAGTTCTGGTAATACAGTTGTGTTTTACAAAAGTTTGAATTAGTCTTCACGCGTTCAAATTCATAACACGACCAAAATGCTATGCAGAATTAAATATGTTAGTCAAATTTTGATATGAAAATTTTTTACGTGTTAATATGGCTACGGAAATTGTATTTATTTCAATTGGAGAACTAGCATCTGTGCACATTAGTACTTTTCAAACTGATTAGTTCGGTATGACATGTTGGAGGCATTCGGCTTTCGCTTATCTGATGGACCGTAGCTTTTTGAACATGTGAATTTGTTTGGTTGTTTGACACATATGGATCTTTGAACACTGGTCAGTAAAAGTTGCTGACCTTTTATCGGTTACCCATGAAATATTTCTGGGTGAAAAGCTACCATGGTCGTGAGGTCCATAAATTGTTCCATAGCTGCGTTGCCGAGTTTCGGGCTTGTTCAAAGTTAATCGGCTATTTTCGTTGGCTTCCAGAACATGAATGGCCGCGAAAATCAAATCGTAGTGGTAGTCTTGTTGTCACCGGTTAATAATTCTTAGTGTTGTTTAATTTTAATGAACATTTAGGTGTCTGTGTTCCGTGTATAAATTTTTTGGTTAGTGTACTCCGAGTGTTTTTTGTTTTTGATAAATTTATTCTTTTGTTGGCCAGTTATTTTTCTAACTTTGGACTGGATTTAACACTGTTAAATTTATGTTCTGTCAGACTCCGAACGAGTGCCATTGTGTGGGTGTAAATAGCTGGAAAACTTTGGAAGTGTTCTTTGGTGGGATTACTATATATTTCCCTACGAAATAAATAATTGTAAAATATAGATATTCAATAGAATAATTGATAAACTTTTTTTAAGTACTATAAATTGTAGAAGCTCGAAAGTATGTTCTTAAAAATATTTTTACCGTTGGGCTTACCCTTAGGTAATAGAAGACATTAATTTAGCAAATATTCAGGGTTCAACTTTGTAATTGTTGAACGCTAAAATGAACGTGCCCGTATACTATGTCTCGTTGTAGGCAAGGGTAGGCCTCACATAGTAATCCTAAATTCGGCGTATGTAGCTAAAAAATTTATATTGGGTGCGTTTAAAGCAACGCCTCATCAACTGCGATATAGTGCATAGATCTCAGCATGTTCGGGAGCAGGGATCAAACAACACCATATTTCAAGGTAACATAAGACCGGTTTGGTATTATCGCTTGTAGCTAGGTTGGAAGCCAACCGATTCAGCTCACTTTTTCACAACGGATATATATTCCTTAGGTGGCTTACATATGGACACAATATCGATAAAATAGACGCTCCTGGACACAGTATCGATAAAATAGACGCTCCTGGACTCAGTATCGATAAAATAGACGCTCCTGGACACAGTATCGATAAAATAGACGCTCCTGTGAGGAAAGACATCCGACAAATATCAATGTTGGTGCCAAAGCAAAGTTTATTGGGTCTTCTAGGTTTTAGGCCCTAAACCTTATCTAATAGCAGTAAATATAAAGTTTAATATACCATTCGAAGTAACGAACCGAATTGAGTAGTGTGCTAATCAGCTTAATTCGTTCATGGATTAGGGAGTCGCATCCATTTATGTGAAATCATAAGCCTTAGAGCCTAATCGTTAACCATCAACTCACCTAATTTTGACACCATTTCACTCAGCTAGTCAATGCGGTTCGAATGCTGTGTGGAATTGTACATATCTTGATTATTAAATTTTTCTACAAATTTTCTTATCAGGAAAAATGGAAAAATGTCATAAAAATGATTCTAATGATTTTAACCGCATCACGAGCAGGTGTCAAATGATACTAAGATTATTGGTGTTTCTTCAAAACTAATATTTTTTGGGCCCAAGGCATAAAGGGTCCATTTTGTTTTTTTCAGAACATAACTTATTAAAACCTGATCCGACTTGGTCAGTTTTTATCATTTTATGATATATGATGCAGTGTGTCATCATCAATATGTCCCCTACAATTTTATTACCTTTAGGATAAAATTATTAAAGTAATTTAAGGAAAATTAAATTGAAACTGCTAACCCAACGATCTCAGCGCAGAATCTAGTTGTGTTTCTTCACAACTGCAGCCTCAATATTATTTTTCTTGCGATTGATACTGTTTGGGAATTGCGACATCACATTATTATTAAACCAGGGGGTATTGTATATCTTGGCTTCGGCGTCAACAGCGTAGAACATCGGATTTTTGGTTTTATGAATATTTTGTTGACTTTTGGTGAAATTGGCATAGTTTCTGAAAAAAACTGATCTTCTAATGACACGTCTGAATGTCCTTTTGACAATTATATTAGTAATTTTGTTTATAACGTTTATTTACAGTTGTAAATAGGTTTAAGTTTGTGTAGGCAAAACGAACATTTTTATTGTATTCGATAATAGTGTTGTCAATGTGATACAGAAATTTTTACCTATAAAGTGGTTTTAATGGGCTTTATCGTTTTGCTCCTCGGTGTCTTATATTGTTTATAGTTATACCTACTTTAAACCGCGGGGCGTTAGACGTTTCGAACTTTTCATTTTCTGTCTATAAAATTTCGAAGAATATATTATATTCTATCGTTAGCAGTGCGTAAATCTCTGCTTAACGCGGTAATTGTTACCTATTATAGCTTACCAGGTTTAAAGCTTTACTTGTGAAAGTGTTGCAGACAGGCTGTAATGCTTTGTTTTTAGTCTTGACATTTTGTAACCCGGCGTGTCAGTATATATATATATTACTTTACACGGTCTTCGGCCGCTATGGTTACCGTATTTTTAAACAATTCTGTTCCTCGGAATCGCTGGGCGCAATTTTTAATTGCAACATTCTGATGTACAAATTACTATGTTCAACAGTACCTGTAGAAGCTCCGATACTGAAGAAACCGTGATATAGTTACGTTTAGCTGCTGAACATATATATACGCAACCGGGCGAAGTAACATTGAGGGGCAATACCTTATAACGTTAGAGAAGGGAAGAGCTTAACACTTTCATACAATTATAGGCATTAGCATATATTGCAACGATTTGTGCAAACTAAGAATTTCGTGTTGCGTATATTTGCGCGCGTGTTGTTATTCGCCTTAAGGAATCGAGCAACAGCTCTCAGGTAGCGCAGTGGTTTCCATACGCTTTTGTCACCAATGCGATCGGGGTTCGATATGCGGCGTCGGGTTGAGTTTGTCAAATATTACATGATACACAACCTAGCTCATGTGTCGCCCCTTAGCTTGACTATGGCCCGTAAATGCATAGCTTTATTAGTTGCGATAAATTTTCAAACATGTAGGTTACCATTTTTATAGCCGTTGATATTGTTTAAATAAGCACTGATAATTTAATGCGTTCCACACTTTGTAGTGTATAATATTCGTTTTCAGTATAAAGCATTTCAGCTTAGTAAGTTTTTCATTTTATTTTTTCAAAGTGTTGGTGTTTTGTTATTACATATTATTAAGCATGATTAGTAGCATTTTCTAATTTTTGATAGATGTTACAGTCTAGATTTATTTTTCATAGAACATTCTTGTTCTCATAGAATAAATTTTACACCAATTGTGATGTCATTATTGCACAGAAGTTGAGCTGGTTAAGAACTAGTGTCTTGTCTTAGCGCCAAGGTGGTGAATTCCGGCATATTATGCAGTTTAGAAAGATTAAGCATCAATTTACAAAATGGAGACCATGCTGCATGAATATTTGAGCATGTTATTGTGCATTTACGAATTTACAATACATAAGTAGGTATATAAACGTATATATACGTACAGGATTAATTGTTCTACAAAATGAGACCAATAATACTTGTATAACTTGAGCATAGCCATTGCAATGTTTTAATGACAATACGCAACACGCCAGACACAGATATAACAAACAAAGTTGTTCTCTAATGACGCCAATGTATTTCAAACGGATGTGACGATTTGCCGTTTTCTGGTGTCATGGATCCATTGAAAACTCATTTTGATATAATCCAGCTGAGTAAATAATGACAGCACAGTTTGTGAACAACATTCGAAGGATTAAATTCCTCTACAGAAAGACCAAATATATCCAACCCTTGAGCGGTTACCCAGATAACATTTTTTACATAATTTGGTCTCAACGGATTATAACAGTTTTATCCCAATCCTTATTTCTACTACAGAATCAGCTATCTACCCCAGCCTCGGAACTCAACCCGCAGACGCAAGAATTTCAGTCCCACCCGAGTTGGCATCAATGTCTTTCGAGCTGAGCGTAAACTCAATACCTGAGCTGACCGTGTTTCGAACCAAGCCGACCTTAACTCCCCTCAGCATACGTAAGCCCTCATCTTCGTCAAAAAAGCCAGCCGATGCGGCCCGTAACGATTTCCATAATTTTACCATTACAGCACCCGCGTGCAACAACAATTCTACTATGGAAAAAAAACAGGCGCTGTTTGAGCTGGGGGGATCAGCAAATGGTCGCACGCCGCTGAAATTGGTACCAATCGACTCAGCTCGACGAGCTGAGTTCAAAAATACCGCATACGACCATTTTCAGAAATTTTTTTTTATTTTTTCTGTTTTATCCAATGAAATGAAATATTTTTACCTGTGAAATGTCACCTGAAAATTTTGAAAAAAAAATTTTTGCAATATAGACATGATGCACCTAGATCGATCCAGCATTAAAGGTGAAACTCAATGGCACCATTCATATCGATATATCTGGCCTCGCTCTGAAGTTATCCGCAAGAGCAGTTAACCAGTTCGGAAGTATTAACCCTTTGGGAACGCTCGATTGATGATTTATTTTCTATTTTTTTATATATAACAGCATAATATTAAGCTGTGGCAGACCTCGAAATAATGGATGTAAAATTTCACCCCTTAATACTATACTTCCTGAAACTGATATTAATGCGGCGTTCACGTTATAATGTCCCCGAGGTATAAAACTTTTGACCCCCTGTAGTCGTGACCCTACCGTATAGACAGTCAGGGTGACACTCATACTGTAAATTAATTGCCGAGGGTGTGCGACATACCCTAGCTACTACATCTTTTCTTGACAGTGTCGTACACACTCTTAGCTACCATTTTGGCGCGAATTAACAATAACGGACACCGTCTGTAGCTAATGTGGTTTATTAGTCAATTGTACTGTGTAGTTTTTTTCTAAATGCCCGATATTTGAATCTTGCTCCTATGAACATTGCTCAAATAATTCCGCACACTGTCAATAAAACAGCCAGAAACATGGTGTGCCTGATACTGTCGAGAAGTGGTAATACGCGTAACTAGCTACCTTCAAAAAAATTTATTAAAAACATGGGGTGTCTAAGACACCCTATTGTCAACAGTGTGTGGCGTACATAGGTTCCAAACGTTGGAGACATTATAACGTGAACACCGCATAACAATTTGCGCATGACCTATAACCAAATGGTGCGTAGAACAAGTACATATGAAGATATTATTGTTCTGCTTGCCCAATGGAGACTTATCGCTAACAACCAACAATGTACATGTGGCGATGCGATGTATTGGGCTGCGCGTAATGACCTCGCGCCCCTTGACAAGTACGAACGGCGCTGTAAAAATTGCCGAGCCAAATTATCCGAAGCAGCTCATTTTTTGCCGGTCACCGGATCACATTGGAAAAGACACTCGTGATCATTTCCGGCTACATCAACAACTTGCCGTCAAACTTCATTCGCTTGCAAACAGGGGTCGCCACAGATACCATGATGAACTGGTACAACTACTGTAGGGATGTCGCCATAGCTTACGACCGTGATGATTGGCAAAACAGCATGTTGGGCGGCCCCGGTATCGACGTAGAAGTTGACGAGTCGAAGTTTTTTCGATAAAAATACAATCGCGGCATGCCATTTCGTCAGCATCGTTGGGTGGTGGGCATGATTGAACGTCAAACGGGCCAGTGTCTACTTTTCCACGTCCCCAATCAGCGACGCCAAGGTGTTCCTCATAGTCTACTCTTGCGAACCCTTATTGAATTTCAATCGCGACGACAATTTGCTGAAAATATTGTCGGTGCACTCATTGCCCTAATCGGAAACATGTATCGTGTCTAGAGGTTAGTTCCAATGTCTGTAATACGTTTTCTTATAGAGTTCTAGATTAAGCCTAACAAAATAAGCCTAAGCCTAAACATTAGACTAAGCCTAAGCATTAGACTAAGCCTAAGCCTTAGACTAAGCCGGGGCGCTGCCGCCCCCCGGACCCCCGCACTAAGCCGCTGCGCTGGCTAACTGCCACGGTTTTGGGTGCACAGTACTGGTGCTTCCTCGCCTGCGTTTGCCGGTGCAGTATTTCCCAAGCTTCAAGCTTACCCTAACACTGAGCGCAGTCTAAACGTAATTTCCAAACATCAAAATATCCATTTTTAGCTTGCATCCCCGATATCGGGAGCTATATCTTCTTGTGACGGACAGCAATCGTCACACCCCATGCATCGCCGTATAGCCCATTGGATTTTCTATATCATATCCAAATTTGAGCCCAATCGGTCAATCCAATCCAAAAAGGTAAAAAAATTATAATTCATATTTCTAAAAAAATCCGACCCCTGAAATTGGGCCCCTCTCCTGAACCCCCTTGAAGAGCTAGAGCCCTGAAACCTTTTCCATTGGAAAGAGCAGGAAAAACTGGTCCATGCCGGGTTAGGGGCGGTGACGATCTTAAGCGGAGCTTTAGGAAAAAAATTTGTCAAAAAAGCCTCTATACCCCAAACAATTCAAACAAACAGAACAATAATTTAGCATCATCAGGAGGTAATACCTGAAAAGGGCCGACCTTGATCTCGAAGAGATCTCTTTCGGGGCTAAGAGATGATTGGGGGTCCAGAGACTATGGGGGCTATACCGAAAAGATGATGGGCCCCTTCTCTTATTTTTCCCCCTCAGCCCAATCAGGGCCAAAAAACATCTGTACATCTCCATCGATTATATCAAACTATATTTCTTTCGATATATTTCCTTGCATTTTGGAAAAATATACACTTTAACTAGTAAATGTCTATTCTTATGAAAACAGCTTTAACATTGGTTTCCGTGTAAACCGTACCTAATTGCTGTCGAGGCTTTCTCTACACGAATGCCAGAGCGTGAACGAATAAAACTTGTATATATCGCTTTGCTTTATCGCAAATGACCCATTTTAAGAACTGAAAGGCTTAATCGAGCGGTAGTCTAAATTTTGATTAGGGAGACAGAGTTTATTCCTCGACCTATCCTTAATAGTCAACTATTTTTTCTAATATTTTTTATACCGTTTCTTATTTTCTAATTTATGATGGCCTAGTTAAGGTCTGACAGAAGGCGTAAAACGGTAAAGTCCTGGAGGTTAGAACCCCCACTCCTCGAAAAAATAGGTTGGGCGGTCTATTGTACGCATGGGCCACGCCATAGTTTGGCTAAAACAGTGCCCATAGTCCCGTATTTTGCTAATTTTTTAACAGTGTTAATTTTTACCAAAAATATCTCTTAATTTCGCTAAAAATCGCAGAATTTTACGCGCGACTTCGGCACACAAGTGGATGCCGACTTAGCTAAATGTGGCTTGAACGAAGAAGGTGGTCCGAAGCTCAAGCGGTTTAGACCCCTACTCTTCTTATAAACACCTATGCAATATAATCTAACAAATCTCGATCACAGACCCCTTCTAAAAACCCTGGAGTATTACGCCTCTGGCCTCGACACCCATCCGCACCCTATCTATATTCGCTAGTGCTTGCAAACAATAACTCCTTGCAGTTTTTTGTGACCCAGTAACATCAAAGTTGATGTCACTGTTTTTATTTATGCATTAACCCATACATGCCGAAGCAAGAGTTCAGGGGGCTACCCCCTGAGGCCTCGGACACCTCGAGGCCCTGGTCTACCCGCGCCCCCGGAAAGTATTTTTACCCTCCCCCGGGCGTAACATTTCGGCAAAAATTGGTAAAACTAAGGGAACATTGGCAAAAATGGAGGTGCAAACTGGCAAAATGAGTCACGGTGGGTATGTTTGTATAGCATATGCAGATTGGCCATCGCTTCAAATTTCCTCAAATTGGAAAATATTCCTCAAATTTCAGCCAAAGGGCTTTATTTCCTCAAATTTCGAGATATTCGAGATAATTCCTCAAATTTTTTCAGAATGAGATAAAGGACTACAAAAACACTGGCCTAATTTTGCTGTTTTCTGAGCGTTTTTTCAGTGCAAAAATTCCCAAAATTTTTTTTGTTTTTGCAGGTATGCGTCAGATCCCCACGTCCACTGTTTTTTCGCTGACGGGGTGGTGTGATAGGTCCGTCGCCACCCCGTTTCAAAGGGCCGACCCAACTATTTCGATCCTCGTTTGTGCTGATGTTCATCCCAACCCAGGGCCACATAGGACGAAGTTCCAGCAAAGCTGGGCGGCAAAATTTTCCAGCTGGTCAAATTGGCTCCGTAGTGTTCCTGGCTGCTCAGACGAAGCCTTCTGCACTTACTGCAAACACAGCTTCAAGATCAGCGCCCTGGGCAGAGCTGCAATCACAAGCCATGAGAAAAGCAAGAGCCACCAAGACATCGAAAAAGCGAAGTCGCAGCAGTTGAGCGTCGTCGATATGTTTGCCACTCCATCCACTTCCATTGCTGACCCAGAAGTTAAAGGTGCTACTACTGAGGATGGGCCTGCGCGTCAAGAGCCATCTTCAGCGTTCCCATCGAAACAGCTGAAGCTGAAAGCCACCAGGACCGAAGTCATTTTTTACATTGAAAGCGGTGTGGTCACATTTGTCCTATCCATTCTCCGATGGGCTCGGCGACGTTTTAAAGGAAATGTTTCCTGACAGTCAGATTGCAGATGAGTTTAGCGTTGGTCGCACTAAAGCGCGATATTTGACCGTCTACGGCCTCGCCCCATTTTTCCGCAAATCCCTCAGCAACAGCATAGCAAACTGTGAAGTGATGTGCTTGTGCTTCGACGAGGCACTGAACAAAGTTAGTCAACGTGGCCAAATGGATATATACGTCCACTTTTGGAACTCTGACAATAACTCTGTGGCGACGAGGTATTACAACAGTTCCTTCATGGGTCACGCAACATCAAAGCATGTTGAAGATAGTTTTCTGGCGGCCGCTGACGGAGTCGACTTGACGAAGGTTGTCCAAATCTCAATGGACGGCCCCAACGTCAACTGGAAATTCTACCGCGACCTTAAACTCCGTTTGGAAACGGATCTCGTGTCCCCGACACTACTCGATGCGGGTTCGTGTGGGCTTCATGTCATCGGTGGCGCATTTCAGATGGGCAACCGCGATTCTTGGAATCTCAACGCATTTTTTTTCGTCACCTTCACTGGCTGTTTAAAGATTGCCCCGCTCGACTGGCAACGTACACCGAGCTGACCTCGTCATCTCTCTGGCCATTGAAATTCTGTCAGGTGCGGTGGGTTGGCAACGTCAAGGCAGCGACACGGGCAATCGAAATGCTGCCGTCTTTGCAGACGCGGTTGCAGAAGCTAAAACCAAAGCTTCGCAACCAAGCGTTCGAGCTTGTGGAGAAGTGCGTTTCACAGGACGCCCTGTTCCTGGCAAAGCTACAGTTCTTCCGATCAGTGGCGCTGCAGTTGGACCGTTTCTCACCAAGTTTCAGATGTGACGACCTATTTTGCCGCTCCTGTTTGAATCGCTCTTGGCTTTTGTGAAGGCTCTATTGGCCAGATATATCAAAGCCGACATTTTGGCAGCAGCGGATTCAGCTGCCAAAATTTTGGCCCTCGTCGACATTACTGAAAATAATAAGCGATTGTCAATCCCTGATGTTGGCTTTGCCGCTGCTCAGGCTGTGAAAAAGAGCAACGCCACCGAAGCTGAGAAAACGGCGTATTTTGTGGACTTCGCTTGTTTCTTTCAAAGTGCGTTGAGAAAATAATCGAGCGCTCGCCTTTGAAATACAAGTTCGTTCGAACCGCCAACAGTTTATCTCCATTGCTCATCCGAACGAAGCCGGATCTTTGTCAGAAACGTATGCAGCAACTCTTGGAATTGCTAGTGGAGTCAAAGTGGCTGATAGGTGACAAGGCTGACTGCATAAAGCAACAGTTTGCAAGCTTTTCTAAGCATCCGACTGTAGCTGAGCATTGCCAAAGCTTCGCATCCAAGAAGATTCCGCTGGATGAGTTCTTTGTCGCGCTGTTTGCAGAATATGACGATTTGTTTGCGGTAGTGAAATTTGTTCTTGTGATTTCTCACGGAAACGCCACCGTCGAGAGCGGTTTCTCGGTCAACGCAGACATGCTGATAGAAAATCTACAGGAAGAAAGTTTGGTCGCCCAGAGAACCGTGTACGATGCGATCAACAGCGCTGGTGGGCCGTTGAATGTTGACCTGACCCCAGATATGCTGATCCAGATATCCTAATCGGTTTCTCAAGCGCACAAGCGTTAGAATCAGGCCCTGGAGTCGAAGAAATCAAGTGACATCCAACAGCAGCAAATGCGGCATCGAAAGCGAAAGATGATCGCTGATCAAATGAGTCAGCTGGCGGAGGAGAAGCAGACGCTTGACAACGAAAGCGCTTTGCGTTCTGCTGAGATAGCGAAACGGATGTAGGAGCTGCAGAAGTCTCTTGGAACTTAGTGGCTGCGAAGAAACATGGCAACGGCCACGAATCAGCGTGGAATTGGACTTAGACGACCCTTGCCTCCGGAGTCTACACAAATGATACGCCACATATTTAAAGGTTGGTTAACTTACGATGTTATACTAAAATCACATAACGACCTAAAAATAACTTCAATTCATCATGATTTTTGCTTGAAAAATTCCTCAAGTTTCCTTAAATTTTGACATTGAAAAGCAGTAGCCACCCTGCATATGTTTCTTGTTAAATAAATTTGCTTCAATGTTTAATGGCAGGCCTCAAAGCCGGTCGCTGCCAAACACTAAATGTAGCAGAGTGACAGTTCTGCTATAGTCAGACCAGGCGTACGGGTTCGGATTTGTTATAATACGCCACGTAAAACCTCCGTACACAGATTTATTTTTGAACAAATGCTGAAGATTGGTAGAAGGTCGTAGTAAAGAGAATCTTCTTGGAAGTTAGCCGCCCATTAAACGTCGTCCAGCCGTTGAGCCTTCTGTTGGAGGTTGAGCCGATGCCCGGCCGCTAGCCCACTGTTTGCGTTCAAAACCATATATATTCCTTTATGTGGACATAACCACAAAATATATTTACTTTAAAATCCAAAAGAAAGAGTTAACAACACCGTATAATAAACTATGTCGATGCGTCAAGAAAAATACCTGTGGGATACATCTTTATTAAAGCATCACATATATATAATGTTTCAGTGGTCTTGTCAACTATTTTCCCCTATCTTATGCTAATATTACAAGATTTGCTATGAAGTGTGACGCTTGTAAAACCACCATCATGTCAAACGAAACATTTGAAAATTTCTCGAATTAGTCAAGCGTCACGTACACGGCTTAAGACGTGCATTTGACTACAAAAAACGGAAAAAGACGTGCAAAAATCTGTCGCAAACATATTATACAATATATATACCACAAATCAATCATCAGGCCTAATACTTATATACCGATTGGACCCTCAAAGCGGTAATGGGACATTTGGTCGCTCAATCATGTTTTGACACTATAAAAATAGAAATATAGTATTTTGTTAAAATACTCAAAGGCATCAAATTTTATAAATAAAGCTATCAAACTGTTTTTCATTTAAGATTGCACCCTACGCTCTATAGACAATGAAATTAAATCAAATTTCTTTAGATTTTTATGTTTGGAAAAAGTCTTCCCAAATATAAAAAAGCACGCCATTGGGAGATAATTTGTTTGCTGTCGGGCGACTGTCAGCAGTTCCGGCCGTATTTGATTAAATAAAGTATATTGTACTAGCTAGGACCATTTCTGGCGCTAAGGGATCCCAGCTGCACCACTCTCAATTTTCACTGTGGTGCCCGGACAAGCCCGGCTTACGCGATTCCGCGGTGGACCCCGGTCTGACCGATGGGAACCACTTAGCTTAGCAGGCTGCCCGCGGGCTTACCAGGGTGTTCGGCCTGGCCCCTATAGTGGCCCACGTATCTAGTGGCATGGAGGTCCCCCTGAGGGAGGGTCAACCCCTAAGCCTGCTCACACGTAATAAGGCTGACCCGTCTTTGCCTCATTTTCTGTTATTGGGTCCTACACCCTATGCCAAGACCCAAAAATTTCCTAACGGTGGAGCCCATTTTATAAAGATTTTGGTGAGCCGAAGGATTATTCCGTAACCCTTGGGTCCGAGTACGCGGAGATGCGATTGCATTATCCTATCTTGATTTAGGGCCGAAACTCGCTGAGCCTAGTCGTGCTACCTTATGGGGGAAGCTCGGGAAACCGGATGAACAATTGCTTTAAGGACCTGTACCAACTCTATTTAATGACGAGGGACGGGCGGGGATGCGGGCGCGAGCGAAACTAGGGGGAGCGCTGCGGATGAGCTAAACGGACTACAATTGTGCCACGGTACTTGGTAATGGGGTGGCTGGAATTTAACTATAGCAAAGTCGCGATAGACACATAGGTGGGGAGCACAACGGGGCAGCAGGTAAACGGCATGGCGGGAGCGAGCATCATTGGGCAGCGTGCGGGAAGAGGACAATGAGCCTGAATCAAACAACATTAAACGCCTTAGTGGGGGTCGTGCACTTCTTTTTGCGACAGAGTGCCTGAATTGAGTCAATCTATTTCGCCTACTAAATTTCACACGCAAAAATTGTTTATTCTTGGTTTTGCCTTTTTTCTTTAATAAAAGTACAAGAACACGTTCATGTGCACGAAAAATCACCCATTTCCCCTGAATACTTATGGACCCCCGAAAAGGCGTTTAAGCCTCCAGTTTTTAAAGGCTAAAAGGGCAACTAAAATAACCAAAAGTCCCCGATTTTTGGAGCCCAGTACACTCATCGGGTCCCACCCTAACTGTTTGATCGAAAGCCAGGGCCGCCGCCCCATAGGTTCGCTCAGGATCCCCTAAACTTAAACGGGACACCAAAATTTTGGGTTCCTCACATTCAAAATGTCCTCTAACGGGCCTCTCGTGGGAGATACGATTAAATTTTTAATTTCAGCAGCAGCCGGTCTGCCAGGGCATCATGATCCTGGTCCTGCTGTCTCTCGTTCACGAGATATCGGCAAAATGTGCCGATATCCCTATGAGAAAACAGCACTCTAAGCGCTGTTATATTTCTGCTCTAAAAGTCTCCTCGCGCCGACAATCGCGAGGTTTAGGCTGTTTTGGCATCTTTCGGCCACGGTACATTACAGCTTGTTATTGTCGCTAGCGGTGGCTTTGTTTGCAATGGCTACACAGACTGACCGATGTACAGGGCTGGCTTCATTTGTGTGTACAAGGCTGATATATACAAAGAAGACCGTTGTTTGTTGTATTGTAGACGTCAACCATTTGATGTGTATTTTGCTTAGCTTTAAGTTGTCCTGCTCTGCAAGTTTCGAAATATATTTTAAATTTTTGTAAATTTTATTGTTTAGCTTTGGCGAGCCCTTACACCCAGAAAACGGGGGGCAATGGTCGGTATAAAAGGAGACGGCACTTTTCAAAAGCGGGACCAGTCGTGGGTTTTTCTTTCAAAATTTGGTCGGTTTTGCGGTTGTCGCCAAACTTTTATTTGAAATTTTCTGTTACTTCGTTTTTCGTTTCGCCCGGGTGGGCTCTTCGGCATGCAGCCGTGCGGAGGAGGCCCGCCCGGGCCTTTCGTTCAAGGATTTTCGAGTTTTCGCGCAAGAATAGGAAAAGGGGCAGCCCTTGCGGGTGCTGTGGTGTCCGTTGGATACCTCGCGCTCCCCTAAGCGCCGCACCCGCGCCTCTACGACGTCACCAAGGCCATTTAGTAAAAATTTCAGGGTTAGAAGCAGGGACAGGATTTTACATGTTCATCGTGAGAACCAGGCTAAAGCTTTAGTAATAAATTTTGGGTTGAGGGTTCCGCGTTTCGAAAAGAGCCCTATTGGAGCTCACAAGACATTATTTCGTTATCCAACGGGAGTTGCAAAACAAACAAGGGGGTCAAATCTTGGTCATTTTAAAATGCTCACGCCTGCATATTTTGAGCCACGGACCCTTTTCTAATGTAAACAATGTCGTTATTGCGTATACCCCAATTGGGTGATTTTTCGCGCACATGAACGTGTTCTTGTACTTTTATTAAAGAAAAAAGGGAAACCAAGGAATAAACAATTTTTGCGTGTGAAATTTAGTAGGCGAAATAGATTGACTCAATTCAGGCACTCTGTCGCAAAATAAGTGCAAAACCCCCACTAAGGCGTTTAATGTTGTTTGATTCAGGCTTATTGTCCTCCTCCCGCACGGTGCCCAATGATGCTCGCTCCCGCCATGCCGTTTACCTGCTGCCCCATTCTTGCTCCCCACCTAAGTGCCTGTCGCGACTTTGCTATAGTTAAATTCCGGCCACCTCCATGCCAAGTACCGTGGCACAATTGTAGTCAGTTTAGCTCATCC
Source organism: Trileptium ribeirensis (assembly GCA_030248225.1). Taxonomy (NCBI): domain Eukaryota; kingdom Metazoa; phylum Nematoda; class Enoplea; order Enoplida; family Thoracostomopsidae; genus Trileptium; species Trileptium ribeirensis. The sequence continues at coordinate 52,294 of JASANE010014991.1, forward strand.
GCAGCGCTCCCCTAGTTTCGCTCGCGCCCGCATCCCCGCCCGTCCCTCGTCATTAACTAGAGTTGGTACAGGTCCTTAAAGCAATTGTTCATCCAGTTTCCCGAGCTTCCCCCAAAAGGTAGCACGACTAGGCTCAGCGAGTTTCGGCCCTAAATCAAGATAGGATAATACAATCGCACCTCCGCGTACTCGGACTCAAGGGTTACGGAATAATCCTTCGGCTCACCAAAATCTTTATAAAATGGGCTCCACCGTTAGGAAATTTTTGGGTCTTCGCATAGAGTCTAGGACCCAATAACAGAAAGTGAGGGAAAGACGGGTCAGCCTTATTACGTGCGAGCAGGCTTAGGAGATGACGCTCCCTCAGGGGGACCTCCATGCCACTAGATACGTGGGCCACTATAGGGGCCAGGCCGAACACCCTGGTAAACCCGCCGACAGCCTGCTAAGCTAAGCGGTTCCGATCGGTCAGGCCGGGGTCCACCGGGGAATCGTGTAAGCCGGGGTTGTCCGGGCACCACAGTAAAAATTGAGAGTGGGGCAGCTGGGATCCCTTAGGGCCATAACTTGTCCTAGCTAGTACATAAAGTGGTGAAGACACGGAGGATCGAACTCCAGGATTTTACATGTTCAACGTGAGAACCAGGCTAAGGCTTTAGTAATAAATTTTGGGTTGAGGGTTCCGCGTTTCGAAAAGAGCCCAGCTCACAAGACATTATTTCGTTATCCAACGGGAGTTGCAAAACAAACAAGGGGGGGTCAAATCTTGGTCATTTTAAAATGCTCGCGGCTGCATATTCTGTGATCCCTTAGGGCCAGAACTGGCCCTAGCTAGTACATATGTGCGCCGGCAAAACGTATACAAGTGTTCAAAAACACTAGGTTACTTGAACAAAAAGCACATGCTCGTAATATGAACAATGCCTTGGAATACCAAAAAAACACACTTGTTTGCTTACTAGTTAAAACATCCCAAGTATAAAGTTAAATATAAATATTAATTCGTTTGCAACGAAACGCTATGCGAGTCTTTCGCATGGTACTTACATATGTATCTGCCGATGACGCTGAGCTCTGGCTTCATTAAGCTTTCATCACTTTTATTACATGTCAGCTATATAAGGGTCTTTTGATATAGTGAACGTTTGTATCATGTAGTCTCTTAATATAGCGTCATCGTTAGTATTAAATATGTTTACAAAAAATAGGCTTTGCAACTTAGCACGTAATATGTATGTTTGAGCGCTTTCACTAATAATTTGGCAGTCGTCATTTTTTGTGGCTATTTAACGGTTTAGTTTTAGAAAAACTTTGCGTGGCTCCAGCCTTTGCATTAAAACATATTTTCAAACACGTAGTGAACATGAACTTAAATTGTTCAAAACTTGTTCCAAAAGTTTACACAAATAAAGGAAATTTTACGCATGTATTTTACATCATAGCGTTATCAGCTTGCATATAAATATGAGTCAAACATCGCACCTATCATTGCACAAAATATAATTTTATTGTAAATATTACTCGGCAGTATATAATAAATAACTTTAGCAGCAAATTGCTTTCAATTACACAGTCCTCAAGGCTATTTCAACAATCGTACGCCTTGGAAATTCGCTGACCGAGGCGCTTGTGTAACCGTATGTATTCTACAGATTATTTACGCACAACGCGTAAACTTCCAGTAGTTACAGAGCTTTGATTGAGCACACCATTTTATACATATCCCAAATATCGTGAAAAGTAGACTTTAATCAATTTTATTTAAAAATGCCAGAACCAAAAACTGAATATATTATATATATATATATACTAGCGCAAAATTGGCCAGCGGCTTGTAGTGGCCTTTGACTGCTTTTTGCTAGCGTGTTTCCGGATCAAGCCTTCGGCCGTTTTTAAGTGCTTTGTTTGTGTCACAGCCGTCAAGCCGTGACATTGTATTCGGGTTAATTATATATCTTAACAGACTGAAAATAAACGCTTAACACAAAGCTACGTCAGCAAAAACATTTTAATACGCGTCGAATACGACAAACTGAAACATTCTATTTAATGCAGATTTATACGTTTCGGCAAAACACTACCGCAGCTGACTGACATTTTTCGCCCATATACTCTAAGGAAATTTTGAAACAAATCATCGAGGGGTCACTATTAAATAACCACCTGGTTCGTATTAGTAGATATAGCGCTGCCCAAATTACACAAGGCAATACGCCTTCCCATTTCGAGTGGACTAACAAGGCTTTAAGAAACAAATGTAGTACCTACCGCTCCACCTCTAGTGCATGGCATGATGCTAATCGATATATAGAATAGCTGAAACAAAATTTTTGCACGGTTGGATCAAGTAGCACCATACAGATGTTGTATTTTGTGAAACTTCGCAAGTAAGAAATTCGCAAAAATAACACAATTTTAGGTGAAAATATTTCAGAAATTGAGTTTGGACAAACTTAAAAATATCGCAGTTCTTTTGATTTCGGGGAAAAAAGTTACCAGCATTTAAAAATAATCAATAAAAGTACTGAAAATTTATCCCAGTTAGGCAATACAAACACGCAATATTATTTTTTTACGCAGGACGTGCTTTTACCTCAAATGGGTTACGCATACTACTAGTACACCTAGAAAATGCACCTTTTACGACAGTTATATTATATAATTACCGAAAATTGTGAATTTAGCACTAAATTACTTAGCTAGGCACCTTTAATAATTTTTATACGTATTTCCTGAATTTTGCCACAGATACTGCAGCAGTCAACTCAGTCGTCCATCGTTAACATCTAGTTTTAAAGACGTTGTTATGTTATTATACAATATCCTCAAGCCTTGTGAAATCACACAATTTATCAATGGCACACACCACGTTTGTATCCATGCCCACATATTTTTTTCCTACGTACGACCACCCCAAAACAAAGCATATACATAATCGTTTTTCGATTGCCTCCCTGGTCGCCGACATGCGCTACAGACAGAGCCAACTTATATCTCGCATCTTCTACAACTACAATACAATAAAACTCAGCCGAACCCGAACGCTTGCCTATTCCATTCCATCTTCTCAAACTACTAAATAACCGCGCCCGACGAAACACAGAAGACTATTACACTTGCCGTGGTGGTTGATAGGCGTTTAAGCTTCGACCATCGCACATCGGACTGTTCAGCACAATTACAACTACGACTTCTGTAAATGAATCGTGCTTGCTTTCTGCGGCTGAGCTGTAGGTTTCCGAACGTCACATGTCTGGCTACATGGAACGAAGCTTGATAGTTATACTCTACACACACACAAATGCAATATATTGTTCTTTAGAAGGCATCTAAATATTAATGTGTATCTCTATATATGCCACCACAAATATGTTACACTATTATTCTCGTGCATAAAACACAGTCATGACGAATCTCGACTCTCTGTAGTAGACTTTAAAAGCAAACCCAATTGGCAACAAAACAGAAAACAAAAAACTCCAATTTAGGTTTTTGTCATCGAGGATTTGGAAAACTTTTAGCTGGGTGGCTAACGAAGTCGTCGACAACGTAGGGCCTTAAACCATAATCGCACAAAGTTAGGTTTCATAATCACAGCAGCTACGTCGATGAACCTAGTCTATGTTGCAGGGCTTAGAATGCAAAAAGAAATGTTCAAAACTATCAAAAAATAGCGTGCATTTTATATTTTCTTCAAATGCTTCACGTCCACAACTCAACTCGGATTTCTGGATTACTTGAGAATCCGTATCGGCACTAATATGGTTTAAGGGTTAGCGCTTTAGTCAAAATGCAAGACACGACGGGCGCAGTGATGACGAACAATAAATTTAATAAGTGTCGTTGTTCAATAAGTATATATAATAGGTACTCAGCGGTCAATTTTCGGCGTCTTCCTAAACTGTCACTGATAAAAAATGTTTAGATAATCAGATTTAGCAGCACAACCGTGACACATACTTAAACTGTTCGACCGTGTGTTCGCTACAGTACAGTAGGGCTACGCAGTAGTACTGCTGAACAAGTAACACCATATCAAAACCGTTGGTGAGAACTATCCCGTGACAAATATGTCAAAAATTTGACAAATACCATCCCTTCTAGTACGCAATTTTTGTTTCAGTTCCAGCAGACTCTGTTTACAAAAGTGAAATTAGTACCAAGAGCTCATGATGGCTTGATTAGTAGACTACAACACTCCTTGCAATCACCTTACAAACAAGCCAGGCATGACGCGATATATTTAGGCCGTACCCCTCGGGTTCCACGCAAGGCAAAGCCAACCACTGTCTTGGCCTGGCTTAAGGTAGTCAGCTAAAAATATGTACCAACCCCTCCCTTTCCAGTTCTTGTTTGTGGTTTTGGGCTCACAAAATCTCTCTCAATCCCTAGGATATGATGGAATATCTTTGCTATGCACAAATTTTTGGCTGTAGAGTACCATGACCACCAAATCTGGGAACTTGTAAAATTATCATCTTCCAAAAAGTGGGATGAAGTTACGCCAGGAAACAAATAGTACGGGGTACAGCTAGATGGAACGCCTCAGTGAGTGGCTCGTTTACAAGATAGCGAAGAGAGTCATGCATGTCTCAATAAGTACCAATAAGACTCCATAACACATGTTGTTAAACACCTGGCTATTCCCCTTAGGGAGGTGTGATGACAAAATACAGAGTCCGCTGCGAACAAAATAATGGGGGGCACGAACTCGGTTCTCGTTTAAAGCTCCAGTAGGTTTGCCGGCTTCTGTAGGTTTTTGATAATTTTATGTAATTACAATGAGCTAGATAGTGGTATAGAAAACACTTATAATATACTTCAGAGCGAAACGAACAAAACTTTGTGATTAGACGTTCAAATGAACAAATTCCTATCTTGTCAATTAGCTATGGAATGTATATATATAACTACGTATAAACATATGTATAAATAATAAGTGCTCTGGAGAATGTGGTAACTGGTTCCAGAATGGCAAAGCTCTGGTGGGACCAATTTTTTAATGTTCATATAATTATAATTTTCCCTAAATTTCCGCAGTTTTAGTTAACATTTTCTCCAATTTATGCCGGTTTTTCCAAAAATTTGCAGGGTGATAATTCCATATTTCACATATATACTTGCAAAATGATACGTAATTTTATTTCATTTCACTCAATCATATTTCTTAACATTTACACGTTTTTCTTTTCAGGTTATTCAGTGTTTTCACGTTTTTCCAGTACGTATATTTAGGTATGCTTAAGCTTCGCACGACAAAACCAACTGACATATATGTAGGTATATTATATTTAGCTCAAAAGTCTTTCGACCCATAGCTACAAACAACTTCCCCTGCGCACCGGTGGTATAATAATAATCGATATATAAGTCAACGGTAATAAATGATCGGAAATAAAGAACGATAATCTGAGCCCCTAATCTTTTTCCATATAACGCTTCAGCTAGCCCTTATACACAATCTTGTTTGTTGATACGAGCAGCAGTCGTCGTTGACTCGGGCATATTAATGCTTCCGATGGGTTCTCGGTAATAATTAATCACAGCCGTAATTATTATTGAGAAACATTTTTGTAACACAGCTGTGTTTCCAACTGAGCAAACCAGAGATAAAGGTCATATGTCATGCCTTTTCGGAATGCAACGACCACAAATAAACACAATCACATAAATATTTTATATAATGTATGCTGTGTATATTAAGCCTTGTTTACCATACAGTTAATAACTGATTCGTAGATTATCAGTCACTAGTACAATAAATTTGCTACCAAGACTACTACTAGCCTATATATTAGCAACAAAAAAAACTAAATCTTAACGTGGTAATTACGTTTTAGATTTTACTTTATTGAATTCTGAATGCCAACGAAGCATTCTCATTGGTGAGGACTGGAAAATTTGGCAGCGTCTGTTTGTGGTTTTTTTGGGATGACACAAATAACTCAACTTCTGATGGGCAGATGAGGTCGCACGATACCGCATTCGAAAGCTTGCAATATATATTTGTGCCCTTAAATTGGGCGCAAAAATCCATTCCTAGTCTTTCCCCTCAAAAGGGGGTCCGGGAAGGGTCTACAGGGGTCCCATCACAACACGTTAAGACTCATATAGCGATAACCACATGCGTGATCTGGCCGCAGTTGGGTTCATTTTGTTCAGAAACTTAAGCTCTATAAAGCTAGACCGCACCGTTGCCGAGGTGACCTGAGCTCCAGCGTTGGGACAAAATAGGTTTTCAAATAGGCCCCTACGAACACCAAATTGATCATATTTCCTCAACCCCTGGAGCGATTCGGCTGAGGTTGAGCTCATTTTGTTGTTGGGTTACAAAGCACCTGCTTAGTTAAAATACGGTACCTTGCTGTTGAACTCACCTACCAGGCAGGGTTGCAAAAATGTTGGTGATAAATGAACCCTTGGGATCCCGAAAACACTAAATTAGTCATATCTCCTCAACGACTACAGCGATTGGGTCGCAGGTACAAAAGTCGTTAATATATATTAGGGTTCTTTTCCATTATCCCCCAAGCCCGAATTTGGTCAATTTTGAAGATACAGAGCTAATTTTGGTATCAATCGATTCAGCTCGATGAGGCGGTTCAGAAAATGCTCATTTTACCTAGATCCCTGAAAAACTTTTTTCAGATTTTTGAGGTCCCGATGGCTCGCCCTCCTTGAGAACCCAAAAAATTTTTCTTCGGGATATGGTGATGTTTGGTACCATTCGAGTCGGCTTGCTGAGAGAAGTCTTCTGGTATTGAAATCTACACCACCATTAGAAAGTTATGAGAGTGCAAGCAATTCCGAGGGTGGAACGTTATAACATTACAAAAGGGACTTCAAAAATCGAAAAAAAATATTTTTTAGGGATATGGGCAAAACGAGTATATTCTGAACCGCCTCATTTCTGAACAGCTAAATCGACTGATACCAAAATCAGCTCTGTATCTTCAAAATTGACCAAATTCGTGCTGGGGGGATAATGGAAAAGAACCAATATTAGTACCGTTGGCTAGTAAAGCATCTAGGGACAATCACCGGCGGTGATACAACAGACCAATCTGGCAATACCTACTGACTTCAACCCAAACTTTCACAAACTCTCACGTTATTCTATATAAATGTAAGCAAATTTTTTTACCATAAACTTAGAAATAAGAATATTGGGTACCAAGAGGGTGCATTGGGAAGATAAAAATTTCCAAAAAATGTTTTCTGAATTGCCTCATCGACCTGAGTCGAATGGTACCAATATTTTTCGCTGTAGCTTCAAAATTGATCCATTTCGGGCTGGGATATTCTAGGAAAGACCGGAATTTTATAAGATTCCTTTAAGAGTGCACTACCACCACCAAATATAAACATATAATGAATAATGCTAATTATCGATAACTCTTCATTCTAATCAATATAACTAGCTAACCACGTTATAAGTGTAACAGGTCCAAAAATTAGTCAATTAGTAATTTTTTTATACAAATGACTAACCACGAAATCGATTTAATCAAACTTTTAACCCTTTTCTGTTCAAATAAATCTGGGTATCGTGTAGTGACTAACAAAGTCGAGCCGGGGCCAGCTATCACACCCGGAGTGCATAACTGAAAGCGGCGTACGCAAACCACCAAAAATTATCTACAATTGAGCATCAACTTACAAAATGAGTCGAATAACAGCTCTTTAAGATTATAACCACTTTGTGTATTTAGGGACTCGAGAAAACGATATCAATATTAACACTCATATAGCTAGAGCGGTTGAGCAGATATCGCCGTTTATGTGTATTCTGGGGCTCATGGGCACTTTTAAAACCCAATTTTAAACCAATACCGCACGTAAATATTGTCAACAGCAGCATGTTATTTGCAGCTATATAGAAGATGAACTCCTCTAGAAAATAAGAGCAACAGTTCTAGCACATGTGGGGATACTGTTGTTTTTGTATGTATTGGACACCATGGGCCCATTGAAAACTCCATTTTAACCCAAAAACGGAGCATAAAAACTGACAATAGCAGCGCGCTATGTGTAACTATATAAGGTCGAATTGCCCTACCAATAGTACCCATATAGCTCAAATAATTGTTGCATAGGTATTATCGTTTTCGCGTCAGCCAGCGAGAATCATTCAATCAAAATGTCCGCCATATTAACATTATTCATTGCTGTCATCTGATTATATTTTCAACGCATCAATAAATCAATCACCCGTTGGCATTTTGAAATCAATGTATAATATAGTGGCCATTTGAGATTAAAGCAGTCAACGTAAAAAAGTATTAATATTGTATTACAATAAAAACGTACAATTTATTAGAACATTAATACATTTGAAGCTATAAATTTTCAATTTAAAACATCGGCAACTTTATACATTACACTACATATAATTATCTTTATTTGATCGGTTATAAAAATACGTATGTTTCGCCATACAACTAGTAATACTATCGAGATTCTGTGACCCCGATGCACAGTGGCGCCATATCCATGTACCCATAGTCGCACAGTGAAATCAACACCGGCAATGAGTTTCCCATGCCCGAAACCCTCCAAGTGCAACTTTTTAGCCGCCGAGGACATCGGAACAAATTTTCGGTCGATGAACCACGAGGGTGCCATACGTCAAACTCCATAACTCCAGAACCGGAGCCTTAATCAAAAAAGAGGCATCGGCAACTATCACTGTATTATGAAATAAAACGAACCAGTAAAAAATCGAAACTTAAGATAAAAATATCCTTGTTTCCGTGAAGGGTACTAATATGGAGTAAAAACCCCTCATTTTGACCTCTGACCCTGAACCATGGGGGACGGTATTTTCGTTTACCCATGGAAGCATGGGTCACACAGTAAAACCAGCAGCGGCAATGAGTTTCCCATGCTCGAAACCACCCCCCCACAAGTGCAACTTTTCAGCCGCAACGGACATCAGAACAAATTTTCGGTCCAGCAACCACGAGGATGCCGTATGTCAAACCACATAACTTCAGAACCGGAGCCTTAATCGAAAAACAAACAAAAAAGACGCATCGGCATTTGTCATTTTACTAACAAATAAAACCAACCAGAGAAAAAATTCTAAAGTTAAGATAAAAATAACCTTCCTACAGTGAAGAGTATATACCAAAATAGGGTAAAAATCTCCATTTTGACTTCTGACCCCGGAACCAGACCTCAAATCGAAAAACGCTTGGATGTACACGGTAAATGGACTATGCCGGTTCAAATGAGCCCAAGATCATTAAAATAGGTTAAGTCGTTCCCGAGTTATATCCGATCACACACACATACGGAATTTTAAAGCTTTCACCCCTGCAACACACAATCTCGATTGATCGAACGCTCTGATAAAGATACCATGTCATAAACTGAAAGGTAACATAATAGTTTAGAATATCAAATTATGCGGATGGAAACCGAGTCTCGAACACACGATCTTAAGCTTTACGTGTCTTTGCTGTAACCGGTGAGCAAGTTAGCCGATAGTTTCCCAAGCATTATCCCATATAAGACTAGTTAATCGTGCAGCCAGGAGAAACAGAACTAGTGCGATCATTATTGACTATTACAAGGTTCCAAATTAAGCTTTGTGAATACCTCTTTAAAGACCAACAAATCCACCAGCATATTTTAATGTCGACGCTACAACAGCCATTTTCATCATGCTAACAAATCGTACACAGGACCATGTTTTACTCAACCAACAAATTTTTAGAAAAAATTTATAAATCACAAATTTTGAACAAAACTGTATAATTAGAATAGTCATTTCTAAATTTATTATAGGTACTCGCTTTACTGATGCATACTACTCAAATATATACACAAACTCATAAACCCACGACTATTCAGCACAACTCTAAAACCAAAGGCCACACTATAACCCTATTACATACATCTATATTAAAAACACAAAACTTACTATTTTGGTGCAAATACTAAGCCCCTGTACCATTCGCATAGGTTAATAACATTGCTCATGTATTTTTTGAATAATTGTTTGTTCGCGAAAAAATGTACGATTGCTCGTTCCAATGATTAAAATGGCTGTTGTAGCGTCGACATTAAAATATGCTGGTGGATTTGTTGGTCTTTAAAGAGGTATTCACAAAGACTCAAGCTGGAACCTTGTAATAGTCAATAATGATCGCACTAGTTCTGTTTCTCCTGGCTGCACGATTAACTAGTTCTATATGGGATAATGCTTTGGGAAACTATCGGCTAACTTGCTCACCGGTTACAGCAAAGACACGTAAAGCTTAAGATCGTGTGTTCAAGAACTGAGTTTCCATCCGCATAATTTGATATTCTAAACTATTATGTTACCTTTCAGTTTATGACATGGTACATTTATCAGAGCGTTCGATCAATCGAGATTGTGTGTTGCAGGGGTGAAAGCTTTAAAATTCCGTATGTGTGTGTGATCGGATATAACTCGGGAACGACTTAACCTATTTTAATGATCTTGGGCTCATTTGAACCGGCATAGTCCATTTACCGTGTACATCCAAGCGTTTTTCGATTTGAGGTCTGGTTCCGGGGTCAGAAGTCAAAATGGAGATTTTTACCCTATTTTGGTATATACTCTTCACTGTAGGAAGGTTATTTTTATCTTAACTTTAGAATTTTTTCTCTGGTTGGTTTTATTTGTTAGTAAAATGACAAATGCCGATGCGTCTTTTTTGCTTGTTTCTAGATTAAGGCTCCGGTTCTGAAGTTATGTGGTTTGACATACGGCATCCTCGTGGTTGCTCAACCGAAAATTTGTTCTGATGTTTTTTAAGGCTGAAAAGTTGCACTTGTGGGGGGGTGGTTTCGAGCATGGGAAACTCATTGCCGCTGCTGGTTTTACTGTGTGACCCATGCTTCCATGGGTAAACGAAAATACCGTCCCCCATGGTTCAGGGTCAGAGGTCAAAATGAGGGGTTTTTACTCCATATTAGTACCCTTCACGGAAACAAGGATATTTTTATCTTAAGTTTCGATTTTTTACTGGTTCGTTTTATTTCATAATACAGTGATAGTTGCCGATGCCTCTTTTTTGATTAAGGCTCCGGTTCTGGAGTTATGGAGTTTGACGTATGGCACCCTCGTGGTTCATCGACCGAAAATTTGTTCCGATGTCCTCGGCGGCTAAAAAGTTGCACTTGGAGGGTTTCGGGCATGGGAAACTCATTGCCGGTGTTGATTTCACTGTGCGACTATGGGTACATGGATATGGCGCCACTGTGATTCGGGGTCACAGAATCTCGATAGTATTACTAGTTGTATGGCGAAACATACGTATTTTTATAACCGATTGGATAAAAAAATAATTATATGTAGTGTAATGTATAAAGTTGCCGATGTTTTAAATTGAAAATTTATAGCTTCAAATGTATTAATGTTCTAATCAATTGTACGTTTTTATTGTAATACAATATTAATACTTTTTTACGTTGACTGCTTTAATCTCAAATGGCCACTATATTATACATTGATTTCAAAATGCCAACGGGTGATTGATTTATTGATGCGTTGAAAATATAATCAGATGACAGCAATGAATAATGTTAATATGGCGGACATTTTGATTGAATGATTCTCGCTGGCTGACGCGAAAACGATAATACCTATGCAACAATTATTTGAGCTATATGGGTACTATTGGTATAGCAACTAGACCTTATATAGTTACACATAGCGCGCCTGCTATTGTAGTTTTTATGCTCCGTTTTTGGGTTAAAACGGAGTTTTCAATGGGCCCATGGTGTCCAATACATACAAAAACAACAGTATCCCCACATGTGCTAGAACTGTTGCTCTTTTTTATTTTCTAGAGGAGTTCATCTTCTATATAGCTGCAAATAACATGCTGCTGTTGACAATATTTACGTGCGGTATTGGTTTAAAATTGGGTTTTGAAGTGCCCATGAGCCCCATAATACACATAAACGGCGATATCTGCTCAACCGCTCTAGCTATATGAGTGTTAATATTGATATCGTTTTCTCGAGTCCCTAAATACACAAAGTGGTTATAATCTTAAAGAGCTGTTATTCGACTCATTTTGTAAGTTGATGCTCAATTGTAGATAATTTTTGGTGGTTTGCGTACACCACTTCAGTTATGCACTCCGGGTGTGATAGCTGGCCACTAAAGACTTTGTTAGTCACTACACGATACCCAGATTTATTTGAACAGAAAAGGGTTAAAAGTTTGATTAAATCGATTTCGTGGTTAGTCATTTGTATAAAAAAATTACTAATTGATAGATGACTCATCAAAAAGTTGGTTATTTAAATCAAAGCTGTATGTTTTGCCATTACGAATAAACCAAGAAGATGCCGCATAAATCGACAATACCATCCATCAAGACATATAATGTGGCGTGACAAAGAGTGTTGAGATCATCTTCAAAAGTTCTGATATATAAGTTCTGATTATATATTATTTTGTATAAAACATCCACATTGTCATATCCTACGTTCCTATGGATTATATGTATTCACAGTTGTCATGTTATTATTCCAACCTGGTTTATTTTTCAGACGTACCTGGTGAGCGAAACGTCTTCAAATATGATTGCTGTCCCGATCCGTATGTCGACATCACATTTACGCTTTGGGTTCGCCGTCGCACGCTGTACTACGGCTTCAATTTAATCATTCCATGTGTGCTCATTTCGTCGATGACATTGCTGAGCTTTACACTACCTCCTGATTCAGGCGAAAAACTTACACTAGGCAAGTTTGGTCGTATATTTTATTTTAGTGATCGTACTAATTTTTCTTAAATTTTGCTAGTCAAATTGTTCACCTTTAATAATAAAACTGTTGAACGAGAAACATTTTTTTTCAGTTGTACATAGCCGACCACATAGTACCGACGATACATTAATAATTTTGTTACTGCTGGTATTTCCCGACTTATTATTTATAAAAGTATATATTAAATCATGTAATATATAGTTTTATAAATAATATAAGATAAATTATAATTATATCTTAAATTATATATTCAAAAATAATCATAGTAAAGCATTGAATTAAATTGAATTATATTACTAAATGATTTTAATATATATAGTTATTTATTAAGAAATTTACCAATATGGTCATTACCATCGAAATATCGAATATCAATATTGATGATCTAAATGAATAGCGCTTAATAATCTAAATTAACCTTGGGTTGCACTGTGGTCAGGATAGTTTTGATGACCATTTTACAGATGACTACAATGATATCATCGCAATTAACTAAAGTTCAAGATGTTTCACTGATTCGGTAAATGTAAACCTTCGCATTTAAGCAGTAACTTTTGTCCTTATATAAGCGTCTTAAATTTTCTATCCATGCGTAAATTTGGTCAATTAGACCTCTAATGCACCGCAGACATCTCAAGGTGATTTACGTCAAAGAAGTCTTTTTCAGAAAAGTTAAGGATATGCTAAAAAGTATAAAAATATCTACGCTTTCCCCTGTTGACGGTCACAAAATTATATTATTCTGGCAAAATAAGGGTTAGCGAAGGATGCACTTTTCCGTATACAACCCGCTTTGGCAAACCAACTATAGTTGTACTGAACAACTCAATTAAAAAGTACTGTATTCATTTATGTTCGTGATCGTCGGTTATTCGACGATAAGACGCCGATGCATTTCGTATGAACTGTGTATTTCTTATCAATACATGACATAAATTTATGCATCATTTACAATAAGATGCATGCGCATGGTCCTAATTATGTCACGCGTTTAAATAGGCTAGCTACTATGTCACGCATACAGTCCAGCTCGACTATTAAAATTTTGAATAGCCTAGCTAGGCTGTACATTTGTCATCGAGTGTCGAGCCGGGCTGTGCTTTGCTTTTGTCACGAGGCGTTCAGCTGAGCCCTATAACTTAAGCCAGAAACTATTTAGTCCGCGAAAATTACGTTTTATTATACGTATCTAGATAATGCCCCAAAAGCGGCATACAGCGTAAAACGTTAATTGTATATTTTAAAACAAATATATAACTTAGAATTAATGTGAAAATACAGGAGAACAAAATGCTATTACACTAAGCACAATACTAAATAAAATTTCTCAATAGACAGTTCAGCCGGACGGTCCGTGTGTCACGCAGAGCCTAGCTAAGCTCCCTGTTTGTCACATTAAGACTAGCTAAGCAATAAAAATGTACCATACTAGTCTAGCTAAGCAATAGTTCACCCGAACTAGCGACATAATTTGGCCCTGGCGCACGCATCTTATTGTAAATGATGTATTATTACAACATTAAATAGGATCCCCAAAGTGTCACAACAATTTTTCCTATTCTAACATAGTGGTAAGGAAGAACATTTCGTTAAGTCGTGCACTTTTTCGATTACATATATCAAAACTTTTCCAACAAGTATTAGACAGTCCAAAAACCTTAGTTATGTAACATACCAAAATCGTAAGTTTTGCACTGATGCATTGAAAACAATGTGCTGCAGTTCAAATCTCGTTACACTATTATTATTAAATTTTTTAGAATTCCTTAAGAAATTCCTTGGGCCAAAAATTATTTCACAAATACTGATGCGAGATTTCGAATACCAAAATTTTGGCAATAAATACATTCGTCAGCCCGAGATTCATTTTAAAATATTCAGTTTAGCTAGTTAACGGTGTAAATGTTTAATAGTAAAAGCAAAGGCGTTTTCGATTATTGTAAGTCTAAAGGCGTGTTCACACGCTCATACTTTATGCTCAAATTTTGATCAGAATTTGAACAAAATTTGAAGGTGATTCTTAAACAAAAACGTGATGTTTTAAAATGTGCGAACAAAATCTTTTTCAGGTAATATATCTCGTCGATGATTGGCTAAAGACATATCACTGAATAGTTTGAACAGTGTTCACATGTTCAAACTTACAAAAAATACAAAAGGGCACTTTCAAATTTTGATCAAAATATAAGCAAAAAGTTTGAGCCTGTGAACAAGCCTTAAATCTTTAAGGCGTGTTCACACACTCAAAGTTTTTGCTCAAATCAAAATATAAGGCTTATTATTACCGTGGTTAAAATATCATTCTGTATTTGTGCCAAAAATTTGATCAAAATTCGACGGTTATTTTTAAAGGAAAATCGCAATATTTCAAACCTTGATAGCAAAATTTGATCTCAAACTTTTTCACATAATACATCTCATCGATGATTGGCTACAGGGCTGTCCTTGAAATGTTTGAACAGTGTTCACACCTTCAAACATAGTAAAAATACAAAAAACATCCTTACAAAAATTGATCAAAGTTTGAGCTCAAATTCTGAGCAAAATTTGAGCAAAAAGTTTGAGCGTGTGAACACACCTTTAATATATTAGTATTCATAGTTAGGTATTTTAGATAATGTCGGCTGCGTAGCTCAGTCGTTAGACCAGATGCGTTTAAAGCCTACAGTCGTGGGTTCAAATCTTACCTCTGCCGACATTTTCTAATATTCCAAACTATCATGTTATCTTCAAAAAATTAATATATGACTTATATAAGGACTTTATCTCAGGCTAAAGCTTAGGTTTAGGATTCTAAGATGGCATAACCGGCATAGATTACGTCCGTATGACATCCAAAACTTTCCAGCAAATCTTCAATCATTTTTGCAGCAGTTGTTTTACTAAAACACGAAAAACTTTGTATAAAACTTGTTGCCATGATAAAACTTTTTCGGGCTGTATTCAAACATAGTTTTACTGCCGCTATGCTAAAAAGTCAGAGTAAATAGTTTCATGTAAAAAAACGCTAACGACTTGTAAGAATCGAATGGAACATTGTGTAGAGTACCATTTTTTTTCGCGATTCCTAGTACAGCTTACGATACGAAAATATTCACTCTGTGTATAGAGTTTATTCAGTGGCTATTTGAGAAAACATTAATTACTGTGGACGTTTCCAATTTTGACAATCAATTAAATACTATTAATCGACACTTCCCATTTGACAATTGACAATTGATATTTTGCAATTCACCTTGCACGGTGACACCTCAATGGATCTATGTATTATGCAAACAAAAAAATCATGATATTTTGTATGCGTTTAAGGGCATGTCACATGAGTGAAGGAAAGGATAGCCACTAATAGTCATTTTGTCAGTATCCTCCGCATTGCTGTAACTTCCGATGTCGTGTTGGCATCGACTAAAACTTACTACAATAGTTCTCTGGGGTATCAGTCATGTAGAATACCAGCCATCAGCTCACAACGGCTGGAATAATAATCTTCGGTGAATGATATTCGTGCTGCAATCACAGTTGTTCTCGAAGACGTTGTCCAGAAAACCCTTCGACGCATGTCGACATCTCTATAGGACTTTGTAGTATCCAACATAGGCGCGTGGCAGTAAGAAAAACATGATCGCATGACCATGCGTTGTTTACGTATAGCTAAGGTGACCGACCGTCAAGCTTATACAAACGTTGATCATGAATTCTTTGTACCACAATTCACGCTTAGCAGATTTGTCTGTCTTGATAAACATGTAAAAAAATTATCTAATTCTTATTTTCAAACACATGGTTCGGAAGAAATATTGGCAGCGTACCGCCAACACTAAAACGTAGTTATTTCGTCTTAAATCTTTCAAAGTACAGAAACAAAAGTATTTCTGATATTATACAATCGGCTTGGTTTTGAATAAAAACCATAAAAACAATGCTATTCGGCGATGCGCCCAGAGCGGGAATGGGGGTGAATCCCCCTTATCAAAAGTATATACAGTGACCATTTCTTGAAACAATGGTTCATAACCACAAGCTGTATCGAGGCCATTTAGGTAAATACTGGGGAATTGGGCAAAAATCTGGGAAAAATAGTTAATATCGGAGGAATATTAGCAAAAATCGAGGCAAAATCGGCGATCACTAGAAAAAATTTCAAGTTCCATAAAACTTCGAAATTTCGAAAAGTTAATTTAACCGATCCTGCTAGACTGATCAGTCCTGCAGAGAACGAAGCCCTCCAGTCTCCCTTCATCGGGTGCCAAAACTGTTTAATCATACACCCACCAGCAATTTCTGGGCGCATCACTGATGCTATTATATTCTCCAGCATATAAATACACTGATAGTGAAGTAAAAATTAAATAATATCAAGTATTACTATGGATTAAGTGAAGCGGCAAAACCTATTTTGATTGGCATAAACTAGAAGATGTTTCTTAGTAGAAAGCTCAGTAGTAGGGAATTCTCTTTTGCAGGCCTATTTTATACAATTTTTCCAGCTTTTAAAGTAAAAATCACCTCATTCACAGCGGCAGGAATGGTCATATACTTTTATAAAATAATATATTCATAAATGTAAGTAAACTGTGGTATTGACAAGCTTTTTGTGCAGAAATGTTATATTTCTACGTCCCAATAGAGTCAAAAATTAGTTGTCTTGGCTGAACGTTAATGAATTAGCATATATCTGATTTATATATTACTGATGTAGTAAAAATAAAACTATGAGTCCATGGTGAATTTTTGTGGAACAGTATGACACTCAGTCATACTCATGTACTTTGGCTTATTCGATGATGTGCTCATTTTTGGCTTTACCCCCAAGAATTGCAGGGATACATTCAACGTTCTCTGGTGTATAAGCTAACCCCCCAGATTTATTTGTTTGTACAAGGTATCATAACGCCACCATCGAATCAGATTAATACAGCAATGGGAGTCAACGGCGATTGCTACTCCTGCTGAAATTTTATTAGTTATTGGCAACCTGATAATTCGTACTACTCCAAAGAACCTTGAGGGCAGGGGTGGAGTCAAAAGGGGTCAACCGTATTATAACACCCCGATTTTTTGACCGACAACACTGTTTTTGGCCGACAAAAATACTATCGCCTGATACTCGCGAAAACTAGACTCGGCAATATAGGTGTATCCTTCTCAAATTTGCCAGCACTCACAGAAAGTTCCGCCCGCCTTGGGAGCGTGTCGGGGAAAGGCGGCTGGTTGCGTCGTGTGTGAGGAGTCATTTCCCCACCCACTTTTTAAAATCTTAGCTTCACCTAAGTCGGTGAGGTAGGCGATACCTTCAGAGAACATTGGGTGGGACTTCCTGCAAGCAATGGTCCTAGGGGTTAAAAATATCACACCCTCAAATAAATAAGGCGTCATATATCAGTGTGGCCAAGTGTCATAAGCTTCTGCAAATTGATATTATGACGTCCTGATTAAATTGACAATCAAAATTTGGAGGAACGTTTTTCTGAGGTATTTTATGCTGCGCTTGTGGGTTAAAAAAGTAATCGATACCCCCTAAATTAAACTTCTACAAATTCATATTATGACGTCCTGATTAAATTGACAATCAAAATTTGGAGGAACGTTTTTCTGAGGTATTTTATGCTGCGCTTGTGGGTTAAAAAAGTAATCGATACCCCCTAAATTAAACTTCTACAAATTCATATTATGACGTCCTGATTAAATTGACAATCAAAATTTGGAGGAACGTTTTTCTGAGGTATTTTATGCTGCGCTTGCGGGTTAAAAAAAGCAATCGATACCCCCCTAAATTAAACTTCTACAAATTCATATTATGACGTCCTGATTAAATTGACAATCAAAATTTGTGAGGAACGTTTTTCTGAGGTATTTTATGCTGCGCTTGCGGGTTAAAAAAGCAATCGATACCCAGCTAAATTAAACTTTTCTACAATGAACTATTACTGAATAGTTATTATCGCATTCAAGACAGCATGAAAATGAGTAAACAGATGTCACAGTGTTGCCGATAAACAAACAGATGTCATATTTTGAAGCATAAGTAATGTGCTTTATGTCCGCGAAATGGTTGCAGCTATAGCTCGCCGATATCTTATAAGAGTGAATCTTGGAGGCGAGTGTGCCAATAAACTGGAATTTTATAGCTAACGGATCTCCATCCAATTATATAATCGTATTATTTAGAACACAGAAGCTTGATTTAATGTTTAAAAAATATATTTTTGTATCGAAAACATATTTGTCAAAAATTGAGCTTTTAATTTAATCATTTGAGTATTAAGAACAGTTTTGTAGCCTCTTAATGGCTTAGAATTGAAATACAAATTAATTTTGCTCACATAATATGTACACAGTATAACTTTGTTTCACAAGGCGAAATACGTAAATATCAAACATGTGTCTGTTTTTAATTGTTTGAAACACCATATGTTACTTCATATTAAATATGAGTTTCACTTTTCATGGTGCGGCTCGGGTTGACTAGGATCTTTCGATGCTAAGCCAGACCCGTACACTCTAGAAATCGTTCAACAAATTTGTTCATACTTAGCAAAATTTGGCTCACTTTGAGCCTTCTGGGGCCTGGCTGAAATCGTGTGAGGCCCCTGCGGCTCAAAATGAGCCAAATTTGGGTCGATATCTTTTCAGTGTAGGCTCTTAATTATAAACCTAAGTATGAGAGTCATATTTGCAAGTTCGGCCCCTTCTGAACCATGTCCGTCTCGGGTTGACTCTGCTCTTCTGACGTAAAGCCAGACCCAGCTCGCCCCGTACACTGTAAAAATCGTTGAGTCAAATTTGTTTAGAAAAAGCCAAATTTGGCTCATTTTGAGCCACCTGGGGCCTGGCTTAAATCGATGCATCCTCAGGTGGCTCAAAATGAGCCAAATTCGGCTCAACGTTTTTGTAGAGTAGGCTCTTAATAATAAATAATCACTACTAACTAATATTGAGAACATAATTATAATGTAAATATGCATACAAAACCGTACAGGAACTATATATAGGCACTTTTGGAAATTTCAAAAGCTGAGCCGAGATACGGCTGTTTTTGTTCTTGAGGGCTTAGTGTACTATATATATGAGTTGTTATAGTTATATTTAATGTGGTTAAAAAGAATTTCTAAGATCCCATCACAGCTTTTCCAAATACATTTGGCCCGTCTTGGCTTTCACAGACAAATATTAGACTGTGACTCTTCTTGCCTATTCAGGCATTGTGGCAGGTTCGACTCGGCCGAACCGAGCCTACAAATTAAATTCTGACCTCTATTTCAAGTTTGAAACACGATTTTAGTATAAATAAAATAATAAATATTATTTCACATTTAGCGAGTTCTCAAATGAAAAAATGTTATTTGTGAACCAGAAATTTTTAAAAATGCAGTCGCTCTGTTGTACTTGAAATTGCATATTAAACTTGTGGGTTTTATTAGTTGATATAAATTTCACTAATATATTGAGAAATAGGTTGATTCTTCAACAGATAGGTATTTCGATTTTTCGCTGTAGTGATTGTGAGACTTATTACGGTAGTTTTTGACGGATTTACCAATTACAATTTATTCAGCACTAGGAATCCTTAAAACCAGGCCAGGACCCTTGTAGTATTAACGACATCCTACAGAATCTTAAACTCAAAATCAAAATCTCAACTTATGATATATCCGAAATATTAGGCTTTTGTGATCGTTTTGCGTGAAAATAGACTTCATAACGAAAATTTTGCAAAAAAACTTTTCAGCTATACAGTTTTTTTTTGATTCCACAAATAATTAACGATTTAAAATAGTATCTCTCCATCGAGGGTGAAACGGAACGAGCGTGGTTTCATCATGTGGTCATTTTGTGTAATCACTTGGAACAGGCTTTGTGTGTCCTATATACGCTACACTAAAACTTCTTTAACCCTGAAAACTACTGAAACTGCTGAAACTACTGAAACTGTAACTTTAAAAACTACCTCAAAACGTACGAAGTATTCGTGCTGGTCCCTAGATAACCAAACGATCGTATCTAAAAAAATAGCGCGCTTTAACCGCATAGATGTGGTTGTTTAGCACGAGTAGGGTGTTTCTGCATTCTGTTGTTGGAGTCTCTGTTGTTGGGAAAGAAGGAATGCCTCCGTAATATTTTCATCTGTTCTTTGTGTTGTCGGTATTCGCTTGGGTCGTGTCTTTCCTGCCAAAAAAACTGATATGGACAATTCTTGATGCCCTGTAATCACACGTAACCAAAACAACTGGAGACACAATGCGTTTGCAAAATATTTTCTAGAAATCGGGTTCAATGACTCTAAAACGCTGTGACACCCCGTGAAAAAGCATGAACATGCATATTGGGTTCTAGCTAACCAAATCATTGTATTCAGTCTTCAGAAAATATTATATAGACTATTTTTGATGTGTACGCATTACATAAACAAACAAATGAAAACACTCTACATTTTCAAAATTGGGTTGGTCCACCACAAAAGCGTTTGAAACCCCAACAAAAACCATAATATAGTCACGTTAGACTCTAACTAGCAAAACCATCGTATCCAGCGTGCTTGATAACATAATAGGCACTCATTGCAAGTTAAAACACTCAATAATAAGCCGAAACTTGAAAAATCGATATTTGTGGCATAGAGTCGACGAACCGCATTTGTGCCCACAGTAGTACAGGCAGTGGTCCCTTACAAAAGTGGTATAAATGCCAATAAAATTCTAGATCTCGATAAGTCGATTATGTATGGCTCTTGGTCGTGAGATATGGGCTGCGAAAGACTGATACCCTTATGGCCAGCTTTGGCAAAGAACTTTTAAAAAACCTGTTTTTGCCATTTTAAACCAGAAGATGGGGTCGCAGCTGTCCGCATTCAACTAAAGAACAAAAAATGTTAAAAAATGAAATTCGTCCATGCAAAAATGAGTTATCAATCAATCATTGCGACAGACAAAAAATACATTTTAACGATTTTCCCACTAGCGCCTTTCAGTGGAAACTCCGCTTGCTTTGCTCGCTTCGTTTTAATAATAAAGCTATATTATTATGCACCGTCAAATGCTTTCCGGATACGATATTTTAAGATTTTTTTTTAAAACTGACAATGAGTAATTATTTAGGTATTACAATATTTATGTCATTATGCGTGTTCCTTTTAATGGTTGCCGATGCTACGCCTGAGACTTCAGATGCAGTTCCATTGATTGGTAATCAAAATATGATAAATAATTAGAACAACGTTTCTCAACTCTATTGCTGTATAGTTGTATTGCACTGCTTTCGGATTTTGGCTTCAAAACTGAGCTTATTTTAACGCTATTTTTTGTATTATTAATAACTTTTTTCTATTTCTAGCTTGCCTTTTAATACTAGTCTCGAGTTAGTATTTCATTTGTCCACAACGATAGCTGTGCCATGAATGACACGCTTAACTTCTCAAAGACATACATGCTCATACTTATTTTCTACGTCTTGTCATACAACTGATTCAGTTTGTAGCGCCAGCTCGTATAGAAACTATTTTTATTTTAAAGAATTACTTAAATGCTTTTATGATGGCCTTGAATAAAGGTTGTATATAATATTTAATTAGTTTCAGTATTTATTTCAAAATATAATAGGTAATTCAATAGTTTTTGCAGTCATACTACCCTGTAGTCAATTCCAGAGGTATATTTAGCAGCGTGTTCACACATTTAAAAGTTTCAGCTCAAAATTTGATCAATCTTTGAATTAAATTTGGTGATTACTTGGTATCAAGTTACAATAAAGAAATGTTCCACATCGTGATGCCTCAAAATATTTCACCATATTTTGTTATATTTTACTTCAAAATTTACTAATTTTTGTTCAAATAATTTGCTGTATTTGTCAAAAGTTTGATTATAGGTTACACGTTCAAAATTTAATTAAAGAACTTACTTATTAAAAAATACTTCTATAAATTCTCAATTCAAGTATTTAGCTCTTGTTTTTTAAACTAATAATCTATCTTGAAAAATGTGAACATATACTTAGTGGCAAATTATAGAGAGCCAGTGATGGGGGTTTACCAAACCCGTCTTTTCATGAGCATGTGTGTTGATTTGTATAAATTTATCTTGTTCCGCGCATGGATATGTAGATTTTCTGTTTTGCACAAACAAATTGAATTTGTTACGCTTCACCTACAGTGACTAGGTATGTACACGGACGATAAAACTGCTATTTAGCACATGATGTTACCAACCGTTGTTTAGCCATTTGATATTTTTCAATCTCTCGCGATCTACATTTTAATGCGCGGGTTGCACTTAAATCGCGATGCAAAACTGTTAAAAAATTTTAAATTTTCAAAATTGAAACCAATTAAGAATTCGAATTGAGAATTGAGCCAAATCCAGAATTAAGTTTCAGAATTGAGCCAAAATTCTACGCGTCGTAACTCAACAGATATCAGTAATCGTTCTCGTACTGTGTTGCAAGATTTTGGCATATATAACAAAAACTAAAAGTTCTTCCTGTCTGTTTGAGCATAAAAATTTTATACGGATCATCAATATTGGAATTCTCAGACTCCCGATATTAAGACTATATTTCACGAAATTTAGTGGCGTTCTTCAAAAGCATTTGCAAGATTTCTGATGGTTTCAGATAACGAATCCCAGCAATCCTACTGCACGTGAAAGCACAGTTTTGTACACCTTTCGCATACAATGCATTATGTTTAGCGAATATTCACTGCCGTAAAATTTATAAATATGAAACGTATTGACACTTAGCGTAAACAGCGAAGTTTTCTCAAACAGCGCACAATTAACATCGTTAGTGCACAATAATTCTATTTAGCGCCTGTCCAGGGCCCACATGCCCAAAAAATCTTTGAGCCGAAGATTACAAATTTTTAAGAAAAGCTGAATTCTCGACTTTATGAGTAACGACGTTCCTTGCTTTGGTAGCCGTGAAATATGTGCTTGTAGGGTTATTTAATTTAAAACATGTTAGCTTCATTGACTATTAAGTATATTTGGCTTGTAATTATCATTTCCGGCCTCTGAGTTTTGGGAAGGAAAATGTCGATTTTTTGCATCCAAATAGCAAAATTGTAGACTTTTTCAACTGAATTTTATAAGACTAGCGACAGAATAGGTTTTTGGAGTCTGAAACGTTTCTCAAAATGGCGAAGACAACGATATTTATGTAAGCGTGACATGTATACCTTAGGGCATGCCTTAGGAGCCTGTGTAGCTAAGCTGAAATTATGAATTCTAATATTGTTGAAAATTTATATTTCTACTAACTTTAGACAGTTTTCGCGTTCTGAATCTTTTAAAGAAGAAATAGTTGACCATTAACTTCCAGTTATCTTTAAACTATATTAGCTAAACTTTAAACTAAAGCATTATTGTTTTCCGGAAATTTGAATTTCATCGGTGTCCAGAAGGCTCAGCTAAGAACCTTAGAATAGTCGTTGAGCGCAGGCTAGCCTCACTCGATCCGGCTTATTTGATAGGCATATCGAAATTTGTTTATATTTATGGGAATAGGCCCTTGACATTCAATTAAAATAGAATTAAGTGGAACTTAAGAAAACCTGTAAAAATTTTCACCGACTATAATTATAGAGCGGTTCTATTTTGAAACTAAATTTTACAGGCGTCACTATATTCATGTCTCTTTGTGTATTCTTACTTATGGTAGCTGATGCCACGCCACCGACGTCTGATGCGATTCCATTTATAGGTAATAAATGAAATGAATCCATAAAAGAGTGTATTATGTTAGGATGGATGCATTCTGAAGAAGCAATGTTTTTCTTTTACTACAAACAACAGTATTTATATATTGTAACCATGCTAATTTTCACAGCTAATTTGAGCCGAAAACTATTGCTTCATCTGAATGTGGCTTAACGGGGAATTTTTTCCTTCCATTCCATACTAAAATAGCTAACTCCTTTTATTCATCATAACACCATGTTTGGGTAACTAAACATTTCTTTGTGGGTTTGCGTTTTGGGTGGCTCTTGTCTATTAACGTTAGCTAACTATGGCAAAATGCTTAAAAACTTGTGTATATATATGTAAATAAATAAGCTATTTAAATTAAAATATACATTAAAGTGAAGCCGGAGCTATTTTTCCAATGAAAACGCAAAAGAAATTGGCGGAGTCGTATTAATTTGGGTTTAAAATTTTTTGTGCGAAAAAATCATATTTTTTGCCCTAAAAATATATTTTTATTTACAACTTTTTTATTTTTCTTTTTCAACACTTTTTCCATCTTATTTTTTTTCAAATTTTGATCAACTTTTTCCAAAACGTAAAACTGAAATTCAACCTCTACAAAATATCTGGTAAAATCTCGATGGGATACATAGTTCTACCATTATTTATCGTTTAACTTTATATGAACAAAACCACTCCAGATGACTGCGTATAGCAGTAGTTTGACGCATTTATTGAGCTTCGGATTCCCAAATTGACCATTTTTACTCAACAAATACTATAAAAGAGACGGCTATGACTAGCCGGGACGTAAGTGGAAACTTTGGCACTGGTCATGGTGCCGCAACCTAAGCAAATTTAAGTATTTCGTGTTGCTGCGAACCTGTCTTTCAGAAATTGCCACATGCAATACTCAGAGCTTGTGTTCTTCTTGCAAATGAATATTAAAGTTACGTAACGTCTCTGAAAATGCAACTAAGAACCGTGTTTCTGCGTTGCTGACAGCATAGGTAATGTTTATTGTCAAATGTACGGCCGGAACGCCGGTATGAACCTGGATCGTGCTGCTCCAAAGCTCGGACACTAGCCATTGCGCAACTCAGAATCGTAATAACCATTGAGCCACAACTACATTCAATTTAATTGAAAGTGATTTGTTAATATAAGTACTACACAAAAGTGATATATGGATAGAATTGCAAAGAGTGATTTTCCTTAACGTTTCTTGCACCAACTAAAAAAATTTTCTTGTAAGCTATAGACAACTACAAATAATATTTTCTTGAAAAAATAAATACTTAAATTATACTACGTTTTGGTATATAGTTAGTAAAGTTGGGAAGACTATAAAAGGCTTCCAGTAGCCTCTCATAACATATACACTAATATCACAGTGGTGTCTAGCACTTCAATGTAACGCAGGAGCAATCAAAATTAAGACGGTGTGACTTAGTAGCAGGAATGGAATGTGGCCGGTGTGTCATTGGTCCTTCGTCGGGTAGGTCACCGTGGGTCGTGGGTCAGACACAGTGGGTCGCGGCTCACTTTGCCATGGGTTCACGCAGATGACAGCAAACACTTAACCCTTAAAGCCAAAATAAAATTTGTTACTAAACTAAAATTCGGGTGTGGATTTTCTAAATCATCTTGTCGTTGTGACTCGAGCGGATCCAAATTTATCAACATATCTTCAAAATAGACCAATTTCGGACAGGTGGTGATAACGAAAAACACCCGTTTTACGTTGTATACATTACTAAATTTAAACAAATTTTATGTTTGTGTAAAGACTAACTGATAAGCTATATTATATAGTTTAACATTGTTTGTTGTTACTCAGTTATTTAAAAAAAACATAATTAAGATTTATTGGAGTGTTCACTGTGTACTTTTCTTAGGATGATTGGGATTTACAAAGCAACAAGCGTTTTGATGACAGAATGCTGACAATTCTCTTGTTGCGACAATATACACAAAATTGAAACACCTTGGTGGCTTCGAAGAGGCACATCAATTCTGTGCGAGTAATAGATGCAATATTTCAGGTGAAGAACCGGTGGGTCACTTTCTTCTCTATGGGTCATCGGTTGGTCTGTAATTTATCGTGGGCCCAGGCCCCTATGGGTCACCGTGGGTCGTAGATCAGTGCCGAGTGACGCCGAAAAGACATATATGTTGTAGAGTCTTATTCGCTCTACAATATAGGACGATTTAACTCAGATATCAACACTGGTTGTCGAGATACGATAAATAACATGATTTCCAGGCTTCTTCGGGAACCGACATGAGGGCCGTCTTTTCGCTTTTTTGGTTGGGAAGAGGGGGAGATGTTGGAATCTGACTTCACACCTAACTAAAGGGCACAAATATATTAAGTTTTAGAATGACTTGTCGCGCAGATTAATCCGCTTAGCTAAAGTGGACTTATGCGTGTCACCCTAAAAACCAATAATGGACATTGCCAAATAACTGTTTGTGTAAAATCGAACTAAAGTGTTCAAGTTTTAGGCCAATTTAACCTTTAGAGGCGGAAGTGAAATGCATTTGCCATGCCGTTCTCGATATACTAAGCCTGAGGCTAAGCCTAAGGTCCCTATATGAGCCATGTACTAAGCCTAAGCCTAAGTTGGGGGGCTGCCGCCCCCCGAACCCCCGCTCTAAGCTGCTCTTTTTTCTAACGTTATAACGTCCGGCCACTAAAGGTGACATGGGCCCATATCATCTGGTATTCACTTTTGCCCATTCGTGTGTGTGTAAAGTATGTTTTGTTAATGGATGTTCGAATACCGCAACGTTATTCACAATCCCTATCTTCCATACATACCTTTTTAGTGTATTCCTTCGTCCTGTCCAGAGCATAGCCGGGCCATCCATCGATTTGTTTTCTTTTTACTAATATTTTCCTTAACCAAATCATTAATCCTCAATATCGTTTCTTTTATTTTCCTTCGCTCGAAGATTGTTGAATTTTAGATATAAAAAATGTTAAAATTTAAACTCTCAAATACGAACGAATGTCTATATTTTGTAGGAGTAACAATATTTATGTCACTGTGCGTATTCCTGTTAATGGTAGCTGAGGCAATGCCACCAACGTCTGATGCTGTTCCACTAATTGGTAAATATTGTTAATATGTACGGGTAGCAATGGGTAAAAACTGCGGTTTGTCTTGGATTTGCTGACCACTGCAATGCTGATTCACGAGCGTTTTTATGCTAATATTCAAAGCGGCGGTGTTTATATCGTTTAATGTTCGGCTCAAAATGTTCTTAGGTAAAACCAAACGAAATTAGTATAAAATGAATATCAAATGTAATTTTTTACGATACCACGCTGAAAATTTTTACGATGAATTTTATTCTTTGAATATTAACATATAACGCTGCTTTTATTCACTTAGAACGATGCATGATGTTGTCCTAGCAATTTGGGTTTGTTTACGATACCACGCTGAAAATTTTTACGAGGAATTTTATTCTTTGAATATTAACATATAACGCTGCTTTTATTCACTTAGAACGATGCATGATGTTGTCTTAGCAATGTGGGTTTGTTTACGATACCACGCTGAAAATTTTTACGAGGAATTTTATTCTTTGAATATTAACATATAACGCTGCTTTTATTCACTTAGAACGATGCATGATGTTGACTTAGCAATTTGGGTTTGTTTACGATACCACGCTGAAAATTTTTACGAGGAATTTTATTCTTTGAATATTAACATATAACGCTGCTTTTATTCACTTAGAACGATGCATGATGTTGTCTTAGCAATGTGGGTTTGTTTACGATACCACGCTGAAAATTTTTACGACGAATTTTATTCTTTGAATATTAACATATAACGCTGCTTTTATTCACTTAGAACGATGCATGATGTTGTCTTAGCAATTTGGGTTTGTTTACGATACCACGCTGAAAATTTTTACGAGGAATTTTATTCTTTGAATATTAACATATAACGCTGCTTTTATTCACTTACGAAATGACAAATTTTTACAGTTCAGTGGCCGTATTCTTCCAATGTACATAAGTTGGCATTTGGTAAATCATAGAATTCGAAACAAAAAACTTGGTTTTCTCATATATCCAGGT
This sequence comes from Trileptium ribeirensis, assembly GCA_030248225.1. Lineage (NCBI taxonomy): Eukaryota > Metazoa > Nematoda > Enoplea > Enoplida > Thoracostomopsidae > Trileptium > Trileptium ribeirensis. Next base: position 80,830 of record JASANE010014991.1, read on the forward strand.
CATTATGGGAAAGTGTGTGTCTGCTGGTAATTTTAGAAAAACGACTCAATAATGCTGCTCGCAAACGGTTAAACTATCTAGAATAAGATTCACGAACCGTATATCGATGATACGATACGGCTAGACGCTATTTGTCATGCTTTAACTTAAACAGCGTAGCAAAACACTCACTAAGATTTGTCAGTACTATTGTTTAGAAACGGTTATACTTTATAACGGCAGTGCATTTTAAGTTTTAGCAGGATTGTCACAAATTGAGCATCATTAGTCGCTATTATTTAGTGAATTTGGGTTAGCGCAACGTACTTAGGATTCAGTTTAGCAAGCGTTAGTTAATTAAGTGCAGTTCTATTTAGTGCAGATGTTAACACCCTTCCCATTTTTTGTTATCCGTTGTAGTTCGGCTTAGTCGATTTCGTATACATCACTCCTCAGGAATGTCGGACATAAACATAAGTACACAAGCTAGCGATGATTTGTGATCATCTTAGACTCTACCTATGTTCGCAGGATCACCAAATTGAGTACGTGCATGTTATTCAAAGATCTTGTTTAGTTTTACAACAGCAGTGCTGTGTTTACATTATGTCGATCCAATGGGATAAAATATGATCTGAACACGTTATGTGTGTTGACGTTCTATCCGATGTAATCCGCTGCGACAGCGGAACTATAATTTTATTGGAAACAAATCGGATAATCCGGTGTGAAAAATACATGCATCGTACAGTGGTGACACGATCGGTGCACGATTCGTTCAAATCGGATCGTATCGAATCCCGACACATTATGTATGAAGCAGGTTTTACCAATATTAATAAAGTACTATCACATGGTTGTATAAATGTAGTCTAGAGTGCTTAATAGAAGAGTATGACTTTTTCGTGTATTACAATGAAAGCCCGTTTTTGATGACACGTACATTTCCAGACCCCCTCATTTCGGAAAGTCATCATGCACTGATGCTCTCTGAGTTTGGTGAAGAGGTACCTAGGACCTAGTTTTGTGGGGCTACGTCAGGTTCCTAGTTTTGAAGCGGGCTGAGTTGACAGATCAGTTGTCCAACCAACATCTTTAAAATTGGGGGTACATCGCACCTCCAACAAAGCTGAGGTGCAATGTATGTTGTCAGGAAATGAGAGGATAAGGGCATAAACATCTGTGTTATCCAACACGGGTTTATAAAAGAATACCGGAAGCGTGACAGTCTTCCGTTGCGTCTATTGGTGTAGTTACATACATACCATGTTAATTATATGTACTTTATTAATTTAAAATTGTTTGAAGTTCAATACATTTTAAACAAAGTTATATATAAAAATTTAAGATTAATATATATTTAAATGATGTTGTTACTAACAAAATACAAAACCCAAATCTATATTTTAAATATTAGATATATGAAGAAAAGACGATACCCAATTTGAACGCGTTCTGCTATATGTAACATTATTCCACGATCGGTCAGTATAAAAACTGCTACCATCTAAGTTTATCAACTGACAAGCCATAAATGTCTGAGTAGTTCTTTACCTCAAAATTGTACTAATAATCCTCATAATAAGACATAAAAGCGTTTTATTTGACCATATTCGTCACTGAGATTTTAGCGAAAGATTTTTTGTATGTAAACGTAACTATTATGTACTATCACAAATAAATACGTATGTATAGATAGATATTTTTGATGTGTTTAATGCAATGTACTCAAATAATTTGCCATATCATTTGGTGTCAGTGTACTGGATCAATTGGTTGCCAAATTTTTTGCTAATGACTAATTTCATGATATCGTTAGTTTGGTAATTTAAATTACCACCAGTCGTTTTCATAAATAATAAACAGTTGCAAAATTAAAATTTATTCCGTTACTATTATTTGAAAAATTACTTGGCAGGTACGGTACGATATTAATAGTCTCGGAAGCAGAATTAAATTTATAGGTGGTTTCTGTTCAAATTTTATAAGACAAAAAAATTTTATCAATGTATTACTAACAAATACACATATCATCATACTAAATCCTATGAAAGTAAAAACAACAGTCAATATAAACTAAAAAGTATGCATCGACATAAAAACTGAATGGATAGTTAGTTCAAGATCCATGATACAATCTCAATTATAATTGGGATTGAATATGTGTAATGACACATTTTATAACAGCCATAAATCGTACGGCAGTATATTATTATTAGGTTTGGCACTGTTTTAGGATTCCTGATCCAGTCATTAGCGACTCGAAGTTAATAACAAAACTTTGTAATACGTTTTGTTTGCACATAATTATTTGTCAAATTCAAATTTGACTGAACTTTTAAACTACTGATTTGAAGTTGTCGATGACAAAGATATGTTTGTTAGTGGTACGGCGTACTTTTTGTCCAGCTGAGGGGTCTTATGAAGGCAGATATTTCTATTATATAAGCACAAATTAAATGTGGTAGTAATTTCAACCGCGGTACCTTGCTGCTGTAGATAGTAATTTACTGAGTATCATACACACATGCTATTAAGTATATCAAAGAGTCGTTAAGCCAGATTTTTCAGAAATGTATGACATTTGGTCATACTCATGTATTATGTCTTATCTCAAGACGTAGTGGTTTTCCTGCCTATCGCCAAAAATTACACGAGAGGTTCGTTAGGAATGCTGGCTACCCTTCCCAAAGTTCCCTGCTGGTACCAGGCATTAGGTCACTAATAGCCAATAATATTAGAGCAGTGTTGTATGAGCCACCGATTATTACTACTCCTGCTCGACTACGTTCACTGGTTAATAGCAACCTGACAACTAATACAACCAAAGGAAAATTACAGGGAATTAGTCAACGTTCCCCTCCAGAGAAACTTGGGAAACCCCTGCGAACCGTTGGTGAAGGGCTACATCTAAAAATAATTACATCGTCGAGTAAAGGTAAGCACATGAGTATGACCGAAATTCATCAAACTCTTAAATAAAATTTCCTTTAGACGGTTTTCTTTATCTTTAAAACTTACTTATTTTAGTATATATATGTAATTTGAAAAAGTCGCATACACTTTACCGGACGTTATGTATATTCATTATGATTCGTCTTAGATTGAATTTTGTGGATGATAAATACTTCACAGGTCGCGGCGAAGCGTCCAGATTTTTAATAAAAAAAGCCTAGACAATGCTGGTTTTGTCATACTGCTTATGGTTGTATGAAATAGTCAATATCAGGGAACAATCTTTAGCGAGCATACGCAAAAAATTGAAGTTAAACTTTTGTTTTTACAAAACAAAGAATACCAAACTTTTAAGGACTTTAGTTTTAAGAGCAATAAAATATCAATTAATGAAACTTTGTTTTTCTAGAGTATATAATATGTTTGGCGGCTTACAATTTTATGCGTAACTAGAAATCAAACTGAGATATCGTGTTCAGTGCTACCTGGATGTCAGATAACAGTGTTCTGTCGCCTTGAATTTCCATCAATATTTTTAAATCCTGGAATGCATTTGATGTGCCAGGCTTTTATAAATCTTGTTATATTGTTTAAATAAGTAAGTTGTTTTCAGAATTGTATTCTCATACAGAAATAAATTATTGACAATCTTCGATATCAAAACGGAAACTTTAGGAGGTGCAGGGCACAATGCCTGAAAAGCAATAGAGTAATTTTTACTCGACTTGGCTCTTTCTAATTTTGTTTTGAGACGAAGATTGTCCAGTTTTGAACGGTATAGATATATTCACATTTTCTCACATATCCCAGCTCTGTTGCTCATAGCGGTTTGGCGGCACTGTTCGAGACTAAATAATTTATTACACTCAAAATATATATTATGAAAATATTTTGGCTTAAACGTAGTGTAGATTCGGTAGATTGCTTTGCGTTAGCAACTAAACGAACACATTGCTTCTATATAGCAAAACCAGTGCCGCACAATCGTTAAAATAGCAGGGTTCAAATATCAAATACCTAATTCGACCCGATAACTTGGGAACTCTACATCATAGCTGTACTATCGAGACGTGTATGCAGCATGCGACGTAAAAGAATATTTACAATAAAGGGCAAAGCTATTTATAAATATATAAGTTCTTAAAACTCACCTCAATGTCCGCAGCCGCGGCTTAACGTTGTTTCTGCGGATGGCGTACTACTTTGTTTTAATTTGAATGCTACTTGGATTACCCACTATCAGGTTTGGGTTTGCGGATTCAGACCCCACACAACCCCAATTCACCCGTTATTGCGATCACTATGTAACTAAATAGAGCTGCATCACCTGCACTTGCTTATTACGATTTAGTTAATTCATTTTCATTAGCCTCTGCTTTGCGGCGGTACTAAGTATTGGCTTAAACGTTACTACGGATAGCGTACTGTTATATTTTAATTTGAATCCTACTTGGCTTACCCACTACCTGGTTTGGGTTTGCGGATTCAGACCCCACATGACCCGGATCCTACCGTTATTGCATCATTATATAACTAAACAGAGGTGCGTCACCTGCACTTGCTTATTAGGATTCATAGGCCTCTACTTTGTGGCGGTACTTAGTAATAGCTTTTAGCTCGCTGGCACACCGATTTTTGGGTATTACTTTTGATATTTTTATTCGTAAATACAGTAAGTTCTAGTTTTGGCATGCTAAAAAGCTTAATGCAATGCTAACGCTTTGTTGCTTTAAAATGCACCGACTTGCTTTGTTATCACTAAACACAGTTGCTGACAATAAAATTTTCTATCAATTTTAAGAGTGGTGTTTGAGACGTAGAACAGAGATCATAAATTTAAGCAAATTTAAGCGTTTTAAAATATATATGAAAAAGCGCTTTATCTCAGAAAATAGTCTGCGCTGTATATAGATAGATTTTAGTTTTACAATACGGTCTCTGTCTACGTTTTGCGGAACACTTGACTTGCAACAAGATTTGCACTTGACAAATATATTTTTTTAAATCACACTGACGATCACCTTAATTCTGACAAATTTTTTTCTATGATCAATCATCGAATATTTTCAGGTGTGAATCTTGTTGCAACTTTGGCTTTCATTTCTCAATCTTTTGCCTCGGCTGTTCCACCAACAGGGGTCACAATTCCAGTTTTGGGTACGTCATATGTATAGAAATAAAGTTTCTAGAAAAACATACTTTGATTTGATTTGATTTAATTGATTAGAGCATAAAAACAAACAAGTAGTGTATGTGTATGCGACTTTTACTATATATTTTAAAACTTGTTCTTGGCCAGTTATACTGTTATTTGTATATAAGTTTATATGATACATGCTGATGCTCCGAGGTGTCAGGGGTACCCGGGGTCGGCGCGCGCGTTCTTCTCAGGAGTATGATCCCGGAGGGCTCTTCCAGGTGGGTGCAGAAAAAAGGTTAAAAGTTGACGATCTTTGATATCAACCCCCGCTCCCTTGCCGACCTTTCATGCTCAACCGGGTGGATTTCAGGTATATGATTCTTAAAATCCCGCTAGTCGCTAGCCGCCTCCGTCGTGGAGCGGGGACGGATGAGTGCGGCGTACCTCTGCAGGGGCGGAGTGGTACACTCACAGGGAAAGTAGACCGAGGCATTGGAGGGACACCCGTCTCGTTATGCCCCGCTTTGCTAGAATGGTTTATATATTGGATTATATTAATGAAATCCCTTTTGTGTGAAAAATTACGATATGCATGCACGGGTATGTCTGTATTGCTACTGATATCAAAAGTCCATGAAGAAAAAATTTCAGTAGAAGAATATGAAACTGGGTCGCCTACTGTACCTTTTCCGATAATACGGTCGTTTTTCCACGTACCTCGAAAGACAGCAGGGGTAGCTCCCAGAAATTTTTGGATGGTTCCAGCAATCAGGTCGTTAAGAACAAATGATACTAGAACATGAGCAGGAGTTATCGATGGTTCCGATCGCAAATTTTTTATATTAACTCTTGGTGATTATAGAGTGCAAAATTATCAAATTTTTGAAAAGAACGCCCATATAACTGACGGAAAAAACTGGAGTTAACACGCCATTAAAGAACAAATTTGGCATGGCAATTAACTTTAATGGCTGTATCGGCCGATACAATGTGGAGTGACATAACACGATGAAAAAACATCAAAAGTAAAAAAAACTGACAGCAATCTAAATACAACAATAATAGTATAAAAAGATTCACAAATATAACAAAATGATTTCATATTGATTCAATTTTTTTAAGAAAACTTTAAATTGAATATAACCTTTTTATGGCTAAAATTTTACACTTTACTAATCATAAATTACATCCAAATAACTTGCTTCACTCGCAGTGGTTAATACAATGCAGTTCTACCAACTGCTCAATTTCTTCTATCGATCAAAATCTTTGTAATTTGCATGTTTTGTATGTGTTGTTGCACTGTTCTGAACAATAAATTGCATGCCTGAAATTATTTGCTTATGCT